>JAJJWW010013484.1:0-276766 GCA_023531295.1 Papaver armeniacum
CTAGAATTTATACAATTGTCATTTTTAGATGAATGATTATGATTTTTATTAATCAAATGTTTGAATCTTTGATATGAAATAGAAATGAGTTAAAGAATTACAATCACTCTAAAACTTTTCTCTCCTAAAGACTTGCTTAACAATTCAAAAAGAACTCTCACCTCAACAGACTTACTCAACCCTTTATATAGGGTAGTACAAAGTGGATAATGACTAAGTCAGTCCTTTATTTTCGGGAATGGCTTGCGAAATATCGCAAGCGTACAAGTATACAATCTCGCGATACTATTAAACTTTGCCATATTTTCATATCTTTCTCGTGTTCTGGCTGTCGTCATTCATTGCGTCATTTATTTTACTTCCCTGCGACTCCCTCGCAATGTCGTCATTTATTAATCTCGCGAGGTATTGATGTCGCGATATTCTGATCCTACACTATCCTCGTCATAATAACATGAAGATGGTCGAACCTCATCTTTACAAGTAGTGTTACCAATTCTAACCACATCATCTTGATTATGTGAATAACTATCCTCATCTCAAGGGTAATATCAGAAACACTGTATTGACAATTACGATCATTTTGAGCAATACTCATCGTTGCAATTCTTTTCTTCATCTCTAACTCAAACTTATTTGTCATGTCAGTTAACTTCTTGAGGGACTCTTGTAGAGGAGGATTAGAATATAAGGATCACAAGACGTACTAGGTTGCAAACTGTTTGAATGAATCCTCCAAAGACGGGGAACTAGTCTTATAATACTCCTTATTTTCTTGCTCGTATGACCTGGGCACATGCGAATAGTAATTTTGCTCACTATGGTGCAGTCATAACCTTCAAAAGGTTGGTGTTCCCAAAAACTATCCAGATTATGGTCACAGTAAGAATAATGTCCATTTTGAAACTCAGACGGATATTCATTGTATTGGCTATTGTAATACCAGTTCGACATCCTAACCAATCGTGATATCGTCCAAGAACTCTTTTACACAATCAGGTTCACGGACTTCTTAGTCAAGAAATATGTATTTTAGAAGAAAAGGATAAAAACTATAATTGTATTAGGTTTTGTCCATACATGTTGCAGAACGAAAATGTTCCCCTCTCATTTTCAATTGGTATATGAGCAGGAAAACACCATTAGACCTAACAACTTTTTGTTTATGGTGGTCTGAACCTATGGACAAGATTTCAAGCTCTATTAACATACCACCAGCATTTGATGACACAAATTACTTATGGTGGGAAATAGTTATGCTCTCATTCCTTCAAGCTCGTGACTTTCAAACATGGGTTCTTCTTGTAAAGGGGTATAATACTCCAACAGTTCAAGAAGGCGAAACAATTGTTGCTAAGGACATAGTTGTATATAACGCAGCTGAAGTCGGTGTTGTAAAGCATGATTCGATGGATTGAATGTTATTGTCCATGACATAAGCCAAGATCTTCAACATCATGTGTCCATTTGTATAACTTGAAGCAAGCTTGGGATATCTTAGAAAGCTGTGCTTGAAAGGAATACCTCGGACAAGGAATCAAGGCTTCAAAACCTAACTTCCGAGTGGGAAATCCTTTGTATGGTGACGAAGATTCGTTTGAGGAATTTAATCACAAGTTATACGAGATAGTGAATGCCTCTCAAGCGGTAAGTAGAACTATTTCCGAAAGGGATATTATGATGAAAATTCAGAAATCTTTGCCCATTTCGATATGAGTCTAAGAAACATGCCATCACATAAAAAAACGTTCTTTCAACACTTTCTAAAAGCGACCTCGTTGAAAAGTTAAAGATCTTTGATCACGAACTAGGTAACAAAAATAACAATCACAAATTGGGTAATGTTGTTATTACTTATGTTGACAACTCTTCCGCTCTTTGTCAAGAATTAATTGAAAAAGAAGATGAGAATATCTTAAATACCCCTCTATCTTTGTTTGCACAACAAATTAAGAAAACTCTTAGACATCGAAAAATAAAATCTCTTAAGATCCCTTTTCAAATAATTGAAACAATAGCAAGGTTTGGATCAATAAGAACATTGCTCTTTGTTCCAAGTGTCTTGGTTTTGGACATCATATTTATGTATGTCCTAACAAGGAGTATTGTAAGAAAGCCAAAACCTTTACGGCCATTCTAGACTATTGTCCAAAGGATGACCATATCTCGCAAGGTGAGTATCTTACTTAATTTTTCGATGATCATGTTCACGGTTTGATAGACACATTTTTTTATGTCCTAATTGTCCTCAATGTTTGTATCATTAGTGCTCGATTTTTTGTACTTATGATGGTGTTTTATGTACGTGTTTAGGTGTTTTTGGAGAAATAAACTCATGTGGAAAAAGTTGCTCGAAAAGTGACATTTGCACACCAAAGAAATTACTAAAGGCACCCCGAAGACGTCTTGAGACGCCCCATAAATCGTTAAAGGCACCTCGGAAATTGTTAAAGGCACCCGGTTTTGGATAAGGGCGTCCCCTAGGGCACCCCCGATACTAAAAGCACCCGAGAATGGATTAAGTCCACTTCATCTTCTTTAAATTCAAATCCAAATTTTAGCGGGAAAATCTAGGGTTTGATTTTGGGGGTGTTTTAAAGAGACTAAACCATTTGAAATTGTTTGGGTTTGTTCCTTTAGGCTAGACGGGGATGGTACGGGGCTTGGATTCAATCCAATTGGGATGGGAATCATATTTGAGCAAAACATGAAGGATATATCTTCTCGGGTTTGTTTAGGGAATTATGTCTTTGTAATTGGATGTTTGCGTGTGGAAGCGGGGTTTTGTGACTTATTGAACGTGTTTAATCATGTTTGGAGCATGACATCTAAGGATTAACGCGTGGGGAGATAAATGGGGAAGAAAACCCATGGTAGCGGTAAGAATATTATTGAGTAATTGAAGAATATATGGATTTATGACGCGTCGTGATTCTAGTGTGCGGAGGAGTATATAAGGTGTTGGAGTTGATTAGAATAGGGATGGAGAGTTAGGGAAGAAAGATAGAGCGATAAATCAAGTGCGGTGAGCTTGTTCTTCATCGGCGGAGAGAGAAGAGAGGAAGAAGACGCACATACTACACTTGTAGTTTGTCGCTGTTTTAATCCGTAAATCATTATTCATCTCTCTGCGATTGTTGCTCTGCAGCGGTTGTGTGCTATAGTTTGTTTATGTGATCCTGTATTTGTAATGAGTGGGTTTAATACTTGACCTTGCACCGTTACAAATCTATGTTTTCTCATATATTCACATTTTGAGCAATAAAATCAAATTTTGTGCGTGTCTACAACATGAGAGCTAAACCCCAAACAACGGGACAATGGAGGAAGCTGGATTTCATCCTTGTGGTAATTTAATTAATTCTTTATTTACTTTTTTTTGATTTTTATTGATTTAGGATTTTATTAATTCTTGTGACTTTGTTTGATGACGCATGCTTAGTTCTATGTAATTTTGATCGCCATGCTTGCAATATACAACTAATATTTTATGAAATCTACCTTTGGCAAATAATAAGAGTTGATATTTCTTTTGTTTGGCTATACTTGTGTAGGATTAATTTACGAACCACTTGAATATGAAAAACAATGAAATCCACGAGTCCCAATAAATTCTTCATCTTGTTACTATAGTTTGTATATATCTTCTTTATTTTTATTATTTTCGTTTATTAATTCTAAAAATCAATCTCATCAAGTCCGAGTGAACGACATCCTACTTACCCACAATACAAAATACGATCATGATTCTGACAACATTAACAATTCCTCATGAAATAACCTTCTTGCTCCGTAAGAGAAAACAAACCTCTTGATAGAAGAATTTCATTTAATGAAGGTTAACTTCCATCATGAAAGAAAGTCTCACAAAAAGGGTTGAAGATTTGGAATGTCAGCTGAATCTTTTGAAAAACTAATAAGCGTATCCGTGATCCTAGGGCTCGTAGTGATAAGAATCGATCCACGAAATCGAGAAAAACTCATAAGAGCACTCTGCAAGACTCCTCAAAACATGTCCATTGGCCTAATTCCTTCATTTCCAGTTTAAAGGAATACTAATCTATCAGCAAGGGCACAAAACACATATCTCAGTGCTCCTTATGTAAATAATATGGACATTTAGATGATCAATGTATTATGAGAATCAGACCTTACAGAAAACCTTGCTCTCGTACTTCTCACTCTTTGAATATGAATAAAACTAGGAAATCAAAAGAGATGGATCTTTCAAGAGAAATGGACAAAATCATACTCGATCGTCGAGGCTCTGTCAAAGTACTAAGGAACAAGTTACGAAATTTGAAGAGACAAACAAAGTCCTCGGCAAGTCTTGTAACCTTATTCTTGATCCCTTGCTTTATATGAAAGACATCACACGAATAAGTGTTTTACAAAAACTTCTTTATTCTTCAAAAATCGCCTAACCCTACATAGTGGGAGGAAGTGTGTTATGAAATAATCCCCTAGTTGGTTCTCATCTTTCCCTTGTGTTGGGAATACAACCCGAAGAGGGTATGTTTGTCTGTTAATTTCTCTTGAAACAAACACTGAAGGAAAAGGCAAAACTAGTGGATTATATCAATAAAGACTGAAATATACATCTCATAAACTGTTGAGCCGTGCTACCAGGAGATGTATCCTTGTTTGATAAGTTGTTATGACGATCGGTAAAGAGTTTCTATAACCAAAACATCTTTTAGTAACTTAGCGATCTATACGCACCTCACATGAGTCGGTTTGACTTGGTGCTACCACATCACTAATAGTGAGTCCAAAATAAAATTACTCGATGTGGGTGTCAACAATTTTTATGCTTGATGTGTTGTAGAAAGTGGTAAATAAAGTATTATTCACTAAGACTTGTAAAGATTGATTTTAGACCTAATTGTGATTCAAACTAGCAAATATGTAATGGATGATATCAATATTGAGAGAAACTGAGACTCAGGATTCCACTATTAATCAAAATCAAATGATGCATTTAATGATTCTTAACAATTATACCTCTTATATGGACTCTATTTCTTTGTCAAAAGTAGATTTCTAGAACATAAATTGTAAATTATATGCATGGTGCATCAAAAACTCTTAGTCTAACATACACTATAACACAAAATCACAACTAATTAATAAAGAATCAATTACAGTTACCAATCAATTGGGAAATATGGCTTCCTCTTGTTGATGGTGGGGTTTTTTGAAGGGTAAATAGTCATTTTGTATGACAGAATAGGAAAAAATTACGCCTTTGGCGCGTTGCTCCAGCCGTAACTCCCTCGTGCGCCATTGATGAAGCTATGATCCAGGACTCATCCCTAGGCAAATGCACGTTCATCTGCCTTTGCAAGCATGCTCGTGGAGCATGATGCAACTAACTTAGCTTCCACACCGTTCCAACTTACCCTTGTTCTGCGAAGGGTTTATTAAGTAAACCAAAAACTTTCTTAAAACGGAAAAACGACCTTTTGAGGCCCTAAACGATGGAATTTGGCTAAATTCTGGTGACCATGTGGATCTATAAATCAACATGTCTTGATATTTGGGATGTTTCCCATCATAATGGACTCCTCTTGAGCTAAATTACAACACTCGGGTTTTTAGCCTATGTCGAACGCCTTGATAGGAAGTATGAGAATCCAGTGAATGAAATGCAACTTGCCTCATCAAGTTTGGATACAATCATCTCTTGCATCGAGCTACCTAGGCAGATGATATGAGGGGCCAAAGTCAATCATCTCTAAATTAGATGATATGGCGACAACGTCTTTGGACCGGCAATCTTGCAACTCATTGCGGCTGCCTACGTACCCTTCCTACACTAAAGGAATCAAGAACAGATCGTAGTTCATCATCGAAAGGAAAAAAGCTTAACCAAACTTGTTTGCGAGGCCGTGGCCAAGCAATAATGGTAATGGCCTAGTCTGTATAGGTCGTTCCATCAAAATGCATCCAGGGAATGCGTATTTGGTCCGCAATATGGCATAACGATGCCTTAAGAATCAAATGCGCTCTTCGCGAGGTTACGCAACTATAAATGAGCCTTAGGCATCATTTATACTCTTAACTAAGCTATGAAGCTTACTTGGTGCATGGTCCGCATATGCATCATCAACCAACTACCCCTCCATATATATATGTGTAAAAGATATTGTTACAACTTTGATTGGGGGACCAAAAATCATTCATCAACTCCCCAGGCCGTGATGGATGCACCTCACCACCCTGGCCAACAACGATGTATGGCCGTGATGGCTGTACATTCAATTCTAGATCACAGGTCAGTTCTAATGTCCGGCAATGACGACTGAACATTTCTGAAAAGGTGCCGTGAAGGGCGTGATGCATTTTGTACTTTCTTCTTTGGCCCATAGGCCACTCCAATGTCAGTAGTGATGGTTGTACATCTATAAGGCTATCTCACTTGGTGCATGGTATGTATATGCACCTTCATACAAGTACCCCTCCCTATATATGTTAACTTAACATTTTTACAACTTTAATTAGGGAGGAAAAATCATTCATCAACTCCCACTTTTACTATTCATGGTCGTTTGCCATATACCCGCCATGATGGTTGTCCAGTTGTCATTGTGACCCGATGTCTAGCCATGTTGGATGTCATTTGCAAACCCAATCTCGGCCATGTTGGCTGTCCACTACCAACCCGATGTCCAGCCATGTTGGTTGTCCGCGGCCATGACAATCTCGGCCATGTTGGTTGTCTGTGCCAACCCGATCTCCAGCGATGTTGGAGCATCACTTTGTGACCCAATCTCGACCATGTTGGATGAACAATGTCGCGCATTGGAAGGGCCAATGTTCCTTTTCCTAGCAGAATCTTTGGATGAAGCTTCATCTCGAGGCCATGACGCATATTTTAGCATACGCCATGCTAAAAACACGGGTGTTACATTATTCACCCTTTAAAAATTTGATCCACAAATTCAAAACAAAAACTATTGTGGACAATCTCTTGGTTTGGATTTCTGAGGAAAAGTCACATACGGATGCTCAAATCCTTTGGTTTCTTCAAGTTATCGTGAACAACAATTTAGACCTTCTCGAGCAACCGTCCAATACCGCCCGCCGGGAATCCAAAAGTGCCCACAACAATACCAAGAATCGCAATTGGCGATTGCC
Organism: Papaver armeniacum; assembly: GCA_023531295.1. NCBI lineage: Eukaryota > Viridiplantae > Streptophyta > Magnoliopsida > Ranunculales > Papaveraceae > Papaver > Papaver armeniacum. Next base: position 7,141 of record JAJJWW010013484.1, read on the forward strand.
AAGAGGATATCTCGACCGGGTATCCTAGATGGCATCCCATACTACCACCCAAGAATCCCTAAGGTTCACAAGTTGAAAGTTGTCATCGAAATGACAAGATATTAGCATAGTACTATGTGGAACAGTATCCGATTGCCCACCGTCCCCGGCGGTCATCCGGTGCCACTCGTAAGTGGGATGCTAGCCGGGCGACAACGCTGCTGTTGGCGGTTTCCAACGTGTGGGGATGATCAGTCCCATCGTCTACCCACCGTCCCCGGCGGTCTTAGGATATCCACTCGTAAGTGGGGTGCCACTTAGGCCGAGGCAAACTCACGGTACTTAGAACAAGCTCAACTCGATTCGCATAGTAACTAGCATAGCGATTACAAACTCCTTTCGTGCAAAAGTTGCCCCTCTTGTCCAACTTTAAGTTTCCGTTAAGGAAAATACTCGCTGAGCGAGTCCATTACTCTTGATCCAGTAGAGTTATCTCGGAACTTGCTCGATACCAGCGTAGTGACGGACGGAAAAAATTACGCCTTTGGCGCGTTGCTCCATGCAGCCGTAACTCCCGATGCGCCATTGATGAAGCTACGATCAGGACTCATCTAGAAAAATGAACGTTCATCGCCTTTGCAAGCATGCTCGTGGAGCATGATGCATCTATCTTAGGCTCCCTTGCCAGTTCCAACTTACCCTTTTACTGCGAAGGGTTTATTAAGTAAACCAAAAACTTTCTTAAAGCGGCAAAACGACCTTTTGAGGCACTAAACGATGGAACTTGGCTAGAATTCTGGTGACCATGTGGATATATAAATCAACATGTCTTGATCTTTGAATACATTTCCCGTCAAAATGGACTCTTGAGCTAAATTACGACACTCGGGTTTTTAGCCTATGTCGAACGCCTTGATAGGAAGTATGAGCATCCAATGAATGGAATGCAACTTGCCTCATCAAGTTTGGCCACAATCATCTCTTTCGTCGAGCTACCGAGACGGATGATATGAGGGCCAAAGTCATAATCATTTAAATTAGATGATATGGCGACAACGTCTTGGACCGGCAATCTTTTATGACTCATTGCGCTGCCTACATACCCTTCCTACTCTAAATGGATCAAGCACTGGCAAGTAGTTCATCATCGAAAGGACAAAAGCTTAACCAAACTCGTTTGCGAGGCCGTGGCCAAGCAATAATGGTAATGGCCTAGTACGTATAGGCCGTTAAGGTCAAAATGCATCCAAGGAATGCGTATTTGGTGTAATATGGCATAACGATTCCTAAGCATCAAATGCCTTCTTCGCGAGGCTACGTAACTATAAATGAGCCTTAGGCATCATTTATACTCTTGGAAACTAAGCTATGAAGCTTACTTGGTGCATGGTCCGCATATGCATAAGGATCATTTTAGGATTTTTGTCAATATTTCCCTAATACTTAATTGTTAGCGCTATTTCATCAACTGAATTCCGAGAAATTATTCTATTTTCACCATAATATTATGACTTGATTTACGGCTTTCCCCAATTCCATGGATTAACAATGAATATTCACATATCGAGCATATGGCCACCACTGAATAAGCCCCAAAAAAATGACTCAGGTGTATTTAGTAATAATGCTCAAACGAGCACCAAAAAACATGGACAAGCGAGGATATGGAAAAGTTATAACTGGAGGAAAGAGAAATTAAAATAATAATAATAAAGGGGAATACGCCTGACCGGGCCCACTGGCGGCATAGACGGTTGTGAAGCACTGACACACCAGTATTGACGTCGTGTCCGTGTCAGACATAGGATGCGCGTGGGATACCAACACTGATACAGGTGTATCTGTACTCCTCTTAGGAACTTAGTAAACCTCAAGCTAAGTTGAGGGAAGAATCCTATATTGGGAAAGAAACCTTGTTTGGGCAGAATTCTAGTTAGGAAAAGAGTTTTGTTTTTAGGCAACACTCTTAGTTTAGAAAATAGATTCATAATAGAATACCTAGTCGGCTAACTACGATGAAAGTATATAAATATGGAGGTTTGGTTGTAAACTAGACAGACCTAGAGAAAGCTTGTGGACAAATACTCGTGTTATTTTCAATGGCAAGCTTAGCAAACAGTTTAGGGTTAACTACTTGTTTGTGGGTGAAAACCGTTTCGCTCGGTGTTGGTAATTTTGGGTGTGTGTGGATAAGAAAGCGAATCTAAACCCTAACAATGTACTACACGGGAGTATTTTTTGATTCGAGATCAATATGTACAATCTGGCCTAAACCAAGAAATGGCCGTTTCCGGGCTTGCTTGGTCACAAAGTGAAGGAGAAGGGTTGGTCTTAGGGAGGAAGCGAAGAAAGTGTTGAGACGAGAATAGTTGATTACGGAAGTGTGGGCGTTTTGTGACTTGTATCGGAAAGTTAACTAAGCTGCATTTGGATGAAAAGCTATCGAGATGATTTCCGGATGTTGTATTGTTATCTGACCAAAACTTCTGTTTGGTGGAAATAGGTGAGACCTATTTATATAAGTCATAGTGAAACGACCACGGGTCTCGTAGGAAGTGGAACGATTGAGTGGTGGAAGAAAAGAGTAACGTAAGCTGTTAGATGTTATGCTTCCATGATGAGGAATTGAATTCGTGTAACCGCCGGTCATTACGCTTCCATGATGAAGGAAATGAATTGTTTACACGTTACTTTTCACCACCACTAATTATCCCACTTCATGACACTTTCTTGTAGCAGGCGCATTGCACGCCGCACGTTATGCTTGCCAGACCAATACCTAATGAGCATCCCCGAGTTTATGACATATTTTGATGTCTCGAGTGTTTTCGTGGAAAACATGTAGCACTTTGCTACGTGTGGCAAGTTAAAATCGAGAGGCTTGCGCGAGTAAATAACATGTGATGCTAGGCTCATTTTGGCTAGTCGCCTAAAACTTGTCGCGAGCTTATCGGTTTGGTGGAGAACTTCGATGGCGAGATCGCATCTTATGAATAAGGGTAGTCGTTGATTGTGGCTACCTTGTGTTGGCTCGACAATGGCTGATGGCATTGCGGCATGACTTGTGCATGCCGGTGGCACGATGGTGCAAGTGGCGCTGGCGTAGCCATGGTCGTTGGGTTTAGGCGGTTGGTCGCCTAAGAGTTGCCACAAGTCCATCGGTTGGTAGCGAACTTGGATGGTGAGATTGCATCTCATGAAGAAGGATGGCCATTGATTATGGCCATATCTTGTTGTATAGCGAAGTGGCGTCGCCACATGCTAATGGCATGCCAATGGTGTAGCCGTAGCACAGCGGTATGCCGGTGATGTTGCGGTATGGCCAAAGCTAAAAATTATCTCCGTGGCCAAAGTTAGGGTTTGGCGCCGTGGAAGAATTAGGGCTTGGCGTGTCAAAGGTGCCGTGGAAGAATTAGGGCTTGGCGTGGCCAAGGTGCGAAGTGAAAGAATTAGGGATTGGCGTGACCAAGGCTTGGTTTTAGCGCCGTGGAAGGATTAGTGCTTGGCGTGGCCAAGGCTTGGTTTTGGCGGCAGTGGAGTCGGACCCACATGTGGCGTGGCAACATTGGCCTGTTGCCACGCCCAATCCCATTGCTCCGAGAAACGCTATTTGGCTTTGGTAGCAATTTGCCGAGATTAGGGTTTGGCAAGTCGAAACCCTAATTAGTGCACGTGGCATCGGCTGCGACATGGCGCTACTTTTATGAAAATGGCGCCATGGCTATGCCAAAGGGAACTATGGCAAGGCCATAGTGTGGAAACGTCCATAGGAGTAGGAATTGCAGTGGGTGGCTATTTATGGCGGAGTTGCCACTAAGTGGCATGTTTGCGAGGTAACATGTTGTGAAGTTGGCATGTTGCAAGTTGTCGCGGTAGAGTGGCGTGTTGGCATGCTGGTGTTAGAGTGGCATGTTGGCATGCCGACCAATATGTTTTTGTGGTAGGGCGCGTTTGGCTTGTCAGTTTAACAAGGTGGCGCGGCAGGGTGTGTTTGGCCTTTAACGTATGGTGGCAAGTTTAGAGCAACTTGATTGACCAAAAAAGGGGTCCGGACAAACACAAGGCGCGACCACACTTCTGGTGATAGTATGGCGGCTTTGGCGCGTTCTGATTGGTCGATTAGAAGTGGGGCAACAAGCATGGGCCCATCCACAACTTGTGTGCGTGTGGCGAGTTTAAAGCGACCTGATTGATCGAGAGAAATAGGGTCGGGCGTGGCTAATGGCGCTAGGCTGGCCTAAGGCATAGCCACGCCTCTCTTTCTTTGTTGCGGCTCTGTTTTCTTATTAAGGCGAGGTTAGCACTTTGCTAATCCATGGCCAGTTAGGCTTGATTTTGACAAGCAAGGTATGGTATATTGCGCGAGGCACCCTAACTTATGTAAGTTAGTCGGGACGATTTATTGAGTTCTATGTGTTGACACGAGTTCTTTTAAGTTCATTGCGAGAGAAGCGACATGCTTTTCCGATTCGAATACCTTATGCAAAGACCTTATCCTTGATACTTGGAGATTCGTGCTACTCTGCTTTGCGAGTGAACACAAATCGTCATGCCATATAAACATTAAGGGTTCAGTAGGAGAACATAACATAGAAGGCATTCGAGAGGAACTTATATTAAGTGAATATAAGCGAGGCTCCGAAATTCACAGAACATCTGGGATGGTTGCTACATTCGCCAGTCTGGATAAATTTCATGTAAGTGTATTGAGCGTCTCAATAAGTATGCCAGTGGAGAGCTTAGCAAACGTGGCTCTGTTTCCTTGCAGAGTGACGTCACATCAGATGCAAGGTTTTACGATTTTAACCCCAATCTAAAACCACCATCAACACTACGTTGTTTAGAGATTGTGAGCATAACAAAGAGAATTATAAATCGTTTTCGTTCATAATCTAGAGAAGATATATTTCTTGAATTACTTCTTTGTGTTATGTTTTCTAAGTTTTTGTCTATTATTATTCTGAATTCCGTCTCTATAATAATAGTCACTAAGGTATAGAGATCATACGTATCAAGTTGGTACCGGGGAGCAAGGTTAGTTTCTAGGATGAATTCTTGTGGTTTATGGTTTCACTAGATCTCTCTACATAAAGCTTGGTGAGGTACTCAAGAAGCTAGAAGACATTAGGAAAACAAGGGGGTCAAGGATGACGAAGTCGAGATGACGATCCTAAGCAAAAGCGAACCAAAAACTATGAAATAAAAGGTGGCTACGCTACAAAAAGGACATGAAGTCGATTCAAACCACCCATGAAGAATTGACTGAATGTATTTATTCTCATACATCCAAGCCGAAGACGAAGAAAAATATTACACCTTCACTCGAGGCTTTAGAAGAAGAGGATGAGGAGGAAGAAGAAGATGAAGAAGAGGAAGAGGAAGAAGATGAGGATGAAGAAAAAAAAGAAAAGCGAGTTTCTTAAAAGTCTTACATCAACTAAACTTCATGGTAAAAATCTGAAAATTAATTTTCGTGTTGATTTTCCACTTTACGATGATAAGTCTGGATTGTTTGAGGGTGAAAACGGTTTCTGTTTGATTTCGGTAATTTCGCGTGAGTGGGTGAGAAACTAGTCTAAACCCTAAACAATGTGCCGCAAGGGATTACTTTAGATTCGAGAGATCAATGGCTACAAATCTGGCCTAAACCAAGAAATGGCCGTTCAGACTTGCTTCGGTCGCGAAAGTGAAGGAGAAGGGTTGGTTTTAGGGAGGAAGCGAAAGAGAGTGTTGAGACGAGAATAGTTGATTACGGAAGAGTAGTTGTTTGACTTGTATCGAGAAAGTGAAAGCTAACAAATGGGAAAGCTAGCAAGTGATTTTTGAGTGTTGTATGCTCTCGACCCAAAACTTGTTGTTTGGTGGAAATAGGTAAGACCTATTTATACAAGTCGTAACAAAACGTACTCTGGTCTCGTAAGAATTGGGAGCAGTGAGTAAAGTGGAAGGAGGTGGTAGCGGTAACGCCGGAATTGATGTTCCATAATGAAAAAAACATTTCACCATTACTCCTTGTATTTACTAACCGAGCTCATTCTTATGACACTTTCTTGTAACGGCGTAGTGTACGCGCACGCCGTAAACCAAACGTGATGAGTGCCAAATATTGCATATTTCTACATCTATTTATTGGAATTTAACTCATCTTTCATACTCGGAAATCAGATATTATCCTGCATTTACGTATTTTCTTTGTTTTCAAGAATAAATATTTGTACTAATTAATTTTGTGTTTTTAGGTAATAAATAAAGTTGGAGAGGCGAGGAGCCAAAAGAGCAAAGAATTGGAGACAAGCGTCTATGGAGCGGAAAGCCAAAGCCCCACGCGCGCAAGGTTGCAACCCAACAAGGAGCAACCCATCTACAAGACATGGGCCCAAGCAATCCAAAACTCGGCCCACAACCCGAGTCCACAGCCCAGGTCGCCCCGAGCCATTGAGATTTCTATCTTATGCATCCTACGGTCGCTCCGTCCTTTCCATCAACACTTGATGTGCCCGCTCAACACCAAAAACCGCCTATAATCCTAAGCCGTTCGATTTGCTCCACCTACATCCAATGCTTTGCATCCTCACATCATCTCTTGATGCTCCCGCTTCACGTGACAAACCGTCTACCCCTTCATCCCATCCGAACCAAACAATCCCTTCCTCTTTTCTTCTTCTTCTCCTCTCTCTTCACCCGACAACTCCAGAGAAAGTCTCACCTCCCTCTTCTCCCGACCAAACCCAGATTTGCAGAGCCACCTCCGCCGTTTCACATGACACCACAGCCCGCCAACGGCACGTCCGCACCACCTTCATCCCCCTATTTGCTTTCTATCTCACTCATAGCTTCTTCCTAGAAGCTAAGTCCGAGATAGGAAAAACTAGGGTTAGGGTTTCAGCGGCGATAGAGGGAACCATCATCCCAGTTCGAAGCGACGGAGGATAGAGGTTTGGGGTGTTTGTTAATTGTTATTGGGAGTGTTTGTGAGATATAAATAGAGTTGTTCTTCATGAGAGAGAGGTCAGTCAATTTTAGGGTTTTGTTTTAGGAACTAAATTTTTGAATCATGTTTTATCAATTGCATGATGTTTTAAACAACTTAACTAGGGTGTAAATGAAACCCTTTTGATTCAATGTGAAGTAGATTAGACACTCATTTTGTTCTTGATTTTCATAATGTTTAGGAATATATGTTAGCTAGTGAATTAAACTCACCTATGATCACTGATCGTAATAAGACCGGTGATACTAGGGGTAAGTAAGAAGAACTAGTTAGTTAAATTTCTATTTAAAAGCCTTCAAGGGAAGGCACAAGAACACTTGATGAGATTTTGTATCACTTAGTATAGGATTAGAGGGTGTATTTAATCACCCTAGTGCCTCTCACCATCTGTTACAACACCTTTTGATTATTAGTGCCTTAGTTTAGAGTCACAGCAACAACAATATAGTCATTTCGACACCAAAATCCAACCATATTTGTGTTACATTATCACCTGAAATCAGTTAGTAAAGCCTTAGTTCAATCATAGCACACACCACTTCTCTGTGGGATCGACCTGTGCTTGCCCTTGCCTCCAATAGGCCTGTGCACTTGCAGTAATACGTAGGAAAAACATCTTTAAAGACCTACCAAGTTTTTGGCGCCATTGCTTGGGAACGGTAGTGTGCCTGTTGTTCATTAGCTTACTTCTTGATTTCATTTATCCTTGTATATTTGTGTAAAACCTCCCTTGTTTACCATCGTTGTTAGTGTAACTTAGTTATTTCAACCATCCTTGTATATTGTTGTTATCTGCATCATTGCCTGTAAAATATTGCATATTTTAGCTCATTGTCTCTTATCATCTGTATTTGTAGTTTAATACTAATTTCTGTGTTGTATTTAGCTTCTCTAGTTCACTTTTGGTTTTAAGTTGCATACATGATCGCATTTAGTTAGTCAGAACTGCAATATTCATCTCACTAGCATAGCTTGCATCATTGACTCTTTTGAAGCTTGTTAGTTTGTTATACCTTAGTAGCCTGTGTGAATAGCTTGTTGCATTGCGTAGCTTAGTATAATCCAGCTCTTTATAAAATTTGCATTTAGTTCATCTCAGTGCACCTTATCTCACTCCTTTGCGTGCTGTCTTTCATCACTTCTGTTCACTTGCATGGTCCATAGTATCACTGCACTTTGCTGTTATTAGTGTTCTCTTGCTTCAAACTGTGCAAGTTTTGAAAACTGAAACTCTCACTTGAGTAGCAGGTACTTGTGGTGCTGTTGTACAACCAAGGAGGAGGAGAAGATAAAGCGGTGAGCTTGTGGATTGCCTAAACCCAGGTTTTATCTTGGTGGTAATGTATCTCAAACCTTGCATACTGAATGAATGAATGATAGCATGCTTGCTTGTACGAGCGAATGTTAGGCCGTTAGCTACGTACTTGACTAGCCTTGCCAACCCTAGGAAACCTTGCTCTGTTGAGCTAATTTCTGCTCCGTGAAACTTTTCGTGAACTCGACACCCATTGGCTAATCTGTGCATCGAGCAATTGCTCAACCTTGCTCACACCTTGCCTTACGTTGCTTTGTGCTCGGCTCAGCCCCTGAGCGGTGAGGCGGAGTTATGCAACTTGGTTAACCAAGTTGGCCGCATTACCCACTTGATATCAAGTAGAGTGAGTTGATGCATCTGACCCGTGTGAGCCATCCACTCCCCCGAGTGTGACTGTTGAGCCAAGTTAATTGGCAAACCTTGTATGAATTATAATCGCCAATGGATCACTTATCTTCACTTCTTTACCCGATCCCACTTGTTAAAGGCTAGGTCATATGCAAAAACTTTATGCTCTGAAACTTTTGAAAGCATACTCGGACCCTTCGACATTTTGACTTGTTGATACCACGAGCATGTTGTGAACAAGCGGCTCTGTTTATTTCTTGTTGATCTTTTGCATCGCAGAACCTATGATGTGTTGAGCGGTTACGCAATATCTATGGTGACTATACTCGTGATACTCTGTATGAGCATGTGCCATTGGAATGAATGATTGAAGATCTGAGATTGCATTAGCATCACATTTGTTGTATGCCACGCACAAAACCAAGCACATGCTTCACCATTGAGTGAGCACACCCCATACCTGTGCACCTCATGAAATTTAAGCCAACTGTACATAAGGCGTGTTTGTCTTTGTATCTTACTTGCTTTGTGCTCTGCCGGTGTTGTGTTATTTTTGAGAATTAGTGTCTCATTTGTGTCAATTTTGAGAGGCTGGCACTGGCCGATCTTGTGCATCTGCAACAACTAGCCTTTGTGCATTTGTGTGAACTGCCAACCTAGGTTGGTGAGTTGCAAAAAACTCATTTATTCATGTGCACATAAGTAGTGGGCTGCACACAGGCGAAGCCCAACCCCCGTACCGACCATTTAGACCTGCAGTGAGGCTAGAACCCGGTTCACTAGGTTTCCACAATCAGGGGCTGTGCCTTTTCACTGGGCTGTGCACTTTGTCACCCAACACAGGCTCACACACGCCTAAAGCCCACATAACCAAACATAACCAAACTGAAACCCACCCACACAGTGGGCCTTACAACATCAAAAAGCCATCTTTTGGGCTTGAGTCTTGTATTGGTGGGTCATTTTTGAGTTTTTGCTTTTCTGTGTTGAAATTGATTGTATGTTAACATGCTAGATGCGCTAGATAGGCTATGATTGTGTCTTTTAGAGACCAAACAAATCGACTAGTTAGAATCGCCCTGAGACGAAATCGTAAGCATACCCAAGTTCTTCAACGAAAGCCCAAGCCCATCCGAAATGAAACCATGGGTGATAAATTTTAGTCCAAGATTCTGGAACTCCATGATCTTGCATTATCCATACATCAAATTTCTCTTTAAAGTTGGCAAGTACACAAAGGCACTCTCCCAGCACTCCCATATTCATATTATATTGTGTCAATGGTAGTTGCTGTTCCTCAAATCTCTCTTCGTTGATATACATTAAAACTACTCTCAATTCTGAGGACATTTCACCTATTATATACCCGAACCAATGAAGGGCTCCATTGAAAAGCACACCCGACGCTTGAGGGCTATGAACTTAAATCTTCGGCAGGACACAAGGTTTTCCATGAGTTCGATTTTAGAGAATAGACTTGGACTAAAGTACTCTTCCATCTTCCATAAATCTTCACCAACTTGTAATCGTTGGTCTTGTGATCATAACCAAAACCATGGTATCCATTTAGATACTTAGAATATGTATCTTGTAGTTTGGGTAATCTCTTGTATTCCTTTGTAGCTGGGTTCCATAGAAGAAAGGATTTTATCCGATCGTTCCACCCATACACCAAGCCATTACATGAACCCAACAATTCAGTCCTATATTTTGAGGATTTGTACGGGACGTCCAGTCTAACAACAACAGCAATACCATCAGATTCAGAACCATTCCAGGATGATAATGAATCATAACTTACGGAATACACACTAACCATGTCATAAGATTTAAGTATTAGGTGATAGTTGTTTGTTTGGGTAGTACGATTAAGATGGGATTTAACAAAATCGGGATCAGAAATTAACGAAAACCAACTCTTGCAGACACACTTGCATACGAACGTAGATTTCACTGGTACCCTTAACAGAATGTTGAGGTAGATCTCTTCCGGAAGGCTTGACATTGTGGTCTTACCTCCTCCTTCAGCTGCGAATTTACTTCTTATAGATTCAAGGCATCATGACCCGTGCCGCAACGAATATGGGGAATCAAAACAGTTTAAATATGGGGCAACTTAGTCCAGTATGGAAACAAATTGGGTCATGAAGTGGAAAGCATTATACTTAAAGTGCTTCCGAAACACCACACCATCCCCATATTAAAGCCTGCAACACCACCTCAAATAACACCAGTCTAAGCAGAAAAACCAAACAACCAAGTCAAAACCACCCCAGCACCAGCTATCAGTTCTTCTGTTGAAGGTCTTGCCTCTTGGCATGAAACACTAACTCCTGCAACTCCTGCAATTGTGGTGCTCGTATTGATAGATGAAGAAGGCTCAGTCCAAGGACAAAAGGCCTTCGATGAAGAAGGTTCAGTCCAAGGACAAAGGCCTTCAACCCAAGAGTAACCTCTCAAAGAAAGTAGAATACTGGGAGGTCCAGCCTGCAATCACCTGCTTAAAAAGAGAACATGCAACATCAAGGTGGAAGACAAGTAAAGAAACTGAATCTGAAGTGGAGATTCCCAGTGAGTGCTTCATTTGATGAAAGTGTTGAATTATTTAGATACTTCAGCAAATTTAGTTGTATTCCTTTACTAAAAAAAAAAGATACTGCTTGAACCTATGCTTCTCCATCTGCAATGAAAGCAACAGACCTATTTTCCCAAATTGTAATATGCTTACCAGCTACAATGCTATTCAGGTTTCTACCTTGAATAGCTAATTGTTTAATCTAGTTTCAAATCAAGAAAAAAACCCGGAGATAGTATCACTTATTCAATTCACCATTTCACAATTTGTTTACAAATTCCTCCAACACCTATGACTGCTAAAGTCGCACAGGCGTCCGAGTACGAACATGTCCTTTTATGTTCTAAGTAACCTGACGGTCGAAATTTGCATCAATACTATCAAGCTCATACAGATTTCTTTGTTTCATGGGGTTACTGGCTTTGGTTTCTTGGTCTTCTTGTAGGAACCAAAAAAGTAAGAAGTGAAACCCCAGAGTGTTAGAGCCAAGGCCATCCCTTTTACTCCTGTGAAGTTCTCATGGAAAGCTATCACAGCTGCAATCTGCGAAAGAGTAGAAAAAATTGCACTCATGACTCCAGCAAAGAGTGAGGACATACAAAATATAATCCCTGCTCTCCTGATAAACATCATCTGCCAAACTACCATATTTGAAACCAACACCAAGTAATACATTTTCGTTCCTAATCCAAATTCTCTGGCTTCTTTATGCATTGCCTGCAAAAAAAAATTTATTAGGTTTAGATTGTGTGTAGCATTACTTAACAGACTTAGATGTATATACATTTCTTTACCGTGAAATCCTGATTTATCAGGCTCCCAATTCCACAAATCAATGTAGCAAAGAAGGCCACACAAACTTGAAACTGCAACACTCATGGCTTGATTGGCCTTTGCATAGGCAACTTGGGTGCTCACTATGACGAACCCGAAAATTGCAGCAGCAGCTATACTAAAAAAGAAACCAAAAACGTACTGAGAATTTGTAACTCCAGGAGGACGATCACTGGATCTGCTTAAACCAATTAGTACAGAACCCATTATTATTACTACAACTGCATTTAACGAGTAAGGCGTAAACTTTTGTTTAACCCAAATTAATGAAATGAGGGAGGTGAATATGAGCTGGGTTGTAATAAGGAGAGACACAGTTGATGCCGGAAGGAAAGACAATCCAAAACAAAACATGAAATTTCCTATTCCTTGAATTTGTCCTGTTAGAGCAGCATGAAATAAAAACTTTCGAGAAGCGAAGAACTCGGTATTTTGATCTCGTTGAGAATAAAGGACTACGAGTGGGATGAATAGCATTGGAAACCCAGTCATCTGCACCCAACTTGATAACCATTTTCCACTACCTCCATGTATGAAATAAAGTCTAAGTACCAATGGACCTCCTACCATCCCTAAGAAACCACATATACAGCTTACCAAGAGTAATACCAATTTCACTACACTTGGAGCTATGATGTTCGAAGAACCAGCATCTTTTTTGTTATGATTGTTTTGTTGGGTTAACCCTCTTTCGGTACTCTCAGTATTCATGGTCATTTCCACTACTAGTTACTAGTAAAGATCTCCGATCATAAACAATACCGAAAGCTACCTGGAATGGCGTAAGGCTATGGAAGCATATATATATGGAATACATTGTATGAGGGGTGCCTTCGGTAGTGGTATACATCATCTAGGTTGAGTCTAAGGAATAAGTAAGATATATAATAGATTACTTTCAAGAAACTATATATAGTAAGTATTTAAAAAGTAAAGATTCTTGGAATTTAAAATAAGATCTCATTATTAATTAATCTACTTTGGGAAAATACTCATAAATGTCATACCACAATTGGTTGTTCATCTCTAATGTTTTGGAGTCTTAATCTATTTTGGAAAATACTCATAAAGTCATCCAACGCGTATCATACACAGACAACAAGCTCCTATGTGAGTAAAAACGTTGTCTCAGAGAATATCAGGTCTTACTTTCTTGTCCCACTTTGACAAAGACCATCATCAATTCTGATTTACTTTAGCATCAACAAAGTGACCCCTTTGAAACAAACATTCAAAGAGATGTATCCAGATGCCTAAGCTCATATGTCAATAAACTAGATGTGAATCTATACAAGTACCTCGAGGTCATCTAGCATGTTAGGTATAAATATAACAAATGATGGCTAAATTCAGTGAAGTTACATGAACTGCTGATGGTTCACATACCTGTCTCATGACTGGATCGGATAGGATATTCTGGATCTCTGGATCCTGCATAGCCTTTGCCCGCACAATAAAATAGCGACACAATATCCAAACTCAAAACTGGGAGTACTTACAAAGAAATTCTCTTTTGTCGAGATGACTACTAGAAAAGAGGGAAGAAAGAACAAATTATCTCACCTGTCTTTCCTTCAAATTGTCAATTCGTGCCACACGTCTGCAGTAACATTCCAAGACATCAACATAAGAATGCAACTTTTACATGATAATATAGAAGTGCAATCTTGTATTTCCAAAATTAAAAAATATATAAACGCCGGATCAAGTATTCTACCTCCTACACATCCATCAATTCCTGGTTATTTTGGTCATATTTAAGTCCTTCCTGGCATGTCTCTAGTGCTTTGAGGATTGGATTGCTCCTTTCCTGGTGTAAGCCTTGGGGAATGGTGGCTCAAGCTTAATGCATTTCTCCGCGTACTTCAGACCGTCAGATAGTGCTCTGAGCTTCATGTACCATGCTGCTCTGTTGCTATATACCTGTGTAGGAACAGAACAAATGTCTAAAGCTAAACCAGGGCACACAAGAGAGATTCAAGGTCTTTTGAGAAATCTCTTTAGAAAACTAAGATCAAATGACAATAATACCTCTGGGTCTTTGGGGTTCCTTCTCAAGGCCTCTGTCTAGTGAGACCTACAGCCTTAAGGTTCTTCTGCTGCTTGTAAAACTTATTACCTGCAGACCAACATATACAACTTCAAAAATGAGATTTGACTGGCGGTGCATCTATAAACAGGAAAGAATAGTGTGAACAGAGACTAGGATCGTCAATTAAATATAAACAGGCCAACAGTATATGTAAGTGAAGCAATGCTAAGTCTACATAGCAGTTCATCTATGTAAAATAGCGAATTAAACTCCTAATAGAAATAATTTTCTGCTGTGACATATTTCCACAATGTAGAACCCCACCATTATAGTGCGTACCAACAGCAAACTGACTACCATATATATACCGAGCAGGTAACAACATCTTAGGTGTGCCTCACTCTTACACAACCCTAACATCTTTCATGGTTGGATCTAAAGCATGATTTCCAATATAAACTAAACACTACTATACTATTCTACATTCACATAGCAAACTCTAATAATGCAAGATCTATGAAGATTACTTACATTTTCAAGTCAAAATTGGTAGATCCTCCGGGTCAAATGCTTACCAATTTTCTTCTTCTTCTTCCATCATTTGTTCCGAAACTCCCCTTCGTCTCTTGTTTCCAGAATTAGAAAGAGAGTTATCATTATCCCCAAGAATTGATTTTAATTCCGCAATAATAATTTCTATATTTCTCGGATCCACTTCAGAAGTACCCAAAACTTCTTCCTCGTGCCCTAAATTTTGACTTGGCTCGATTGTGTCAAAGAAATGAAAAATATTTGGAGTCAGCTCGATTACTTGAAAGTTGAAACCAGACCACGCGCTAAACAGGGGTGGTTCCAAGAATTTTGTTATGGGTGCAAAAAAACAAAAAAGCAAAAATAGGTTTGGGTATTAAAAAGAAGGCTATTATTGGGGCGTCACACTCCATTAAAGAAGCTTCATTTGGATATTTGGTGACCAAAAATCTGGTTAAGGATATTTTGATTCCATAGCAATTTGTCAAAATTACCCTTCAATTAAAACTACTAAAAATAGATGAGGAAGAAGCAAACTGATACTAGTGATGGTAATCAACAACTCAATCAACCTCAACTTCATCCTCAACTCATTCCACCGATTCAATCAATTGAAGAATCATGTTTTCAAACTCCTCAACAACAACCCATGGTGTATGTAAGGTAATAATCAAACAAACCCATCTTTTTGTACCGTTTTTGTGCTTAAATCGAATGAAATCGAAGTAAAATTAGGATTTTATTTACTTTACGCTAGTGTTACGCTGGGTACGGTATTAGATTTTTCAATCGTAATTTAGTTTTTGAAGAACTTACGCCTAGGTTTAGTTCAATTCAAGCGTAAACTTTGATTTGCATGTCGTTTACGTCTAGGTTTAGTTGATTTCCGGTGTAATTCAATTTACGCCTAGGTTTAGTTGATTTCCAGGCGTAATTCCAATTTTACGCCTATGTTTAGTTGATTTCCAGGCGTAATTCCAATTTTACGCCTAGGTTTAGTTATTTGTTTTCCAGGCGTAATTCCAATTTTACGCCTAGGTTTAGTTAGTGGTTTTCCAGGCGTAATTCCAATTTTACGCCTAGGTTCAGTTAATTTCCAGGCGTAATTCCAATTTTACGCCTAGGTTTAGTTGATTTTACAGGCGTAATTTAGGACGTAGCTAGGTTTAATTAATTAAACTAAAGCCAAACAAGGGTTGTTTAGTCATTACACAATTATTTGAGATAAGGGATTTTTGAAATTACTTACGGGTGACCCGTTTTTGTCCTAATTTGTCCTATTAGGTGATGCCCCTCTAATGGAATGTGACGCCCCAATAATAGCCTTCATTAAAAAAGAACCGTTTTTTAGGGACTACTCAAAAATGGTGGGGGACTACTCTCCATTTTTTTGGGTGGATATTAGAAGTATGAGTCACCCCTTATCTAAGTTTTTTTAATACCAAACTTGTCCTTGGTAATTAAATTAGTGAGTTAATTAATGATTAGTGGGATTAAATTGGCTTATTGAGGGATTAGTGAGAGGGAGTAGATGGCGGTGGTGGTGATTTGAGGTGGTCGGTGGTGGTGGTGGTGATTTTGTTTAACCGCCACCTCTATATATAACTCCCTCTCATCTACTCCCATCACCACCGACCACCTCAAAGAAGAATTATTGAGAGGGAGTAGATGAAGGTGAAGGTGATAATGAAAATGAGGGCTTTGGAAGAAAAAAAGTTTTATCTTTTTCTCTAAGAGCCACAACAAGAGTATGATGATTTGGGTACTCATGGAAATTTCAAATTTAGTTAACGGTGCTTGAATTGGCCAAAACATTCCTAAAAATGAACAATTTACAAATTAATTTTGGTTTGGTTAAAAAAGTTCGGCTACGAAATATGAAGAACAGGTAGCCGAACTCATCTGCAAGTGTAGTTCGGCTAATATTTCTGAAAACACAGGTAGCCGAACTCAGCTTAATAGAGTTTTTATTTTAGAGAAAAGTTCGGTTAGGAGAAGAAAACTGCGATGTAACCGAACTAGGAACTCAATATGCAGGTGTTTATGGGTAAAAATCGTTTCCGCCGATTTTGGTAAATTCGATAGGTGAGTGAGAAACTGGTTTAAACCCTAAACAAATGTGCTGCACGTGAGCACTTTATAGATTCGAGAGATCAATCTGTACAAGTCCCGTTCCAGACTTGCTTCGGTCACAAAGTGGAAGAGAAGGGTTGATTTGGGGAGGAAGCAAAGAAAGGTGTTGAGACTAGAATAGTGCAGGAGAGTAGTGTCTCGACTTGTATCGAAAGTGAAAGCTTAGGAAGCTTGCAAGAGATGAAAGCTTTTTGGAGAGCTTGCAAAGTTGCCTTTTAAAGAGTGTTGTATTTTCTCTGACCGAGACCTCTTTATGCGGTGGAAATAGGTAAGACCTATTTATACAAGTCGAGATTGAAACGTACCCTGGCCTCATGAAGGAAGAGAGTAAAGGGTGAAATAATGGAGGAGGTGGTAACCGCATGGTGTTAATGGGTGAAAACGTTTTCACCATTATTTCCTCATTTATTTGACCGCTTTATTCCTATTCACGCTTTCTTAATGTGAGCTAGTGTACGCTGTAAGCTGTGACCGCCAAACCAAGACCACTGGAAAGCATCCCCGGTTTGTGTTGATGTCTCGAGTGTTGGTTGCATCTTGAGTGCAAGTGGTCTTTGCTAGGGCGCATGTGGCATGTGCCAATGGCATGTGCGGAATGCCTTTGTTGCGAGTTGCACCTCGAGCACAAGTGGCAATGCCAGAGCTGCTAGTGGCGTGTGTGGCATGTGCCAATGGCATGTGTGGAATGCCTTGGTGGTAGGTTGTACGTTGAGTATAAGTGGCAATGCATAGAGCTGCTAGTGGCGTGTGTGGCATGTGCCAATGGCATGTGCGGAATGCCTTGGCGGTAGGTTGCACGGTTTGCAAGTTAGGCTACCAGCGTGGGTTTTGGCATGTGCCAATGGCGCGTACGGCCAAGTTGGCCTAGGTTGCACGGCTTGCAAGTTGGGCTACCGTCATGCGTGTTTTGCATGTGCCAATGGCATGCGTGGCCAAGTTGAATCATGGCCGTGTTTAGAAAAGCTACCGGCGAGCATGTTGGCATGTGCCAATGGCATGCTCGGCCATTAGGCCACGTCCTGGTAAGAAAAGCTACCAGCGATGCGTGTTGGCATGTGCCAATGGCATGCTCGGCCATTAGGGCCACGTCCTGGTAGGAAAAGCTACCGGCGGCGTGTTGGCATGTGCCAATGGCATGCTCGGCCATTCGGGCCACGTCTGGTAAGAAAAGCTACCAGCGAGCGTGTCGGCATGTGCCAATGGCATGCTCGGCCATTAGGGCCACGTCCTGGTAAGAAAAGCTACCGGTAGGCGTGTTGGCATGTGCCAATGGCATGCGTGGCCAATTTTAGTCGCGCCCTGGTAGGAAAAGCTACCGGCGGCGTGTTGGCATGTGCCAATGGCATGCGTGGCCAATTTGGGTCGCGCCCTGGTAGGAAAAAGCTACTAGCGGCGTGTTGGCATGTGCCAATGGCATGCGTGGCCAATTTGGGTCGCGCCCTGGTAGGAAAAGCTACCGGTGGCGTGTTGGCATGTGCCAATGGCATGCGTGGCCAATTTGGGTCGCGCCCTGGTAGTAGGAAAAGCTACCGGCGAGCGTGTTGGCATGTGCAATGGCATGCGTGGCCAATTTGGGTCGCGCCCTGGTAGGAAAAGCTACCGGCGACGTGTTGGCATGTGCCAATGGCATGCGTGGCCAATTTGGGTCGCATACCTGGTAGGAAAATCTACCAGCGAACGTGTTGGCATGTGCCAATGGCATGCATGGCCAATTTGGGTCGCGCCACTGGTAGGAAAAGCTACCGGCGAGCGTGTTGGCATGTGCCAATGGCATGCGTGGCCAATTTGGGTCGCGCCCTGGTAGGAAAAGCTACCGGCGGCGTGTTGGCATGTGCCAATGGCATGCGTGGCCAATTTGGGTCGCGCCCTGGTAGAAAAAGCTACCGGTGGCGTGTTGGCATGTGCCAATGGCATGCGTGGCCAATTTGGCCTAGGTTGCATGATTTGCAAGCCTAGGCGTGGGCGCCATTTTGGCATGGCATGGTTAGGGCCAAGGTAAGGGTGCTTGGCTTGGCATGACGTGACTAGCGTAGCTAGGGCCAAGGCAGAGTGCGTTTGGCATGGCGCGGCTAGCTCGGGCTAAGCTCGGGCGTGGATGGCATGATTTGCCATTGGCACGGAGGTGCGGCTAGCATGGTTGGCATGCTTTGGCGCGTTTGGTGTGGGCTGGCATGATTTGCCATTGGCGCGAGAGGTGCGGCTAGCTTGGGCTAGGTGTGGATGGCATGATTTGCCATTGGCACGGAGGTGCGGCTAACATGGTTGGCATGCTTTGGCGCGTTTTGGTGTGGCTGGCATGATTTTCCATTGGCACAGAGGTGTGGATAGGGCCAAGGTAAGTGTGTTTGGCTTGGCGTGGTGTGATTAGCGTAGCTAGGGCCAAGGCAGAGTGCATTTGGCATGGCGCGGCTAGCTTGGGCTAGGTGTGGCTGGCATGATTTGCCATTGGCACAGAGGTGCGGCCAGCATGGTTGGCATGCTTTGGCGCGTTTTGGTGTGGTTGGCATGATTTTCCATTGGCACAGAGGTGCGGCTAGCTTGGGCTAGGTGTGTGGTGGCATGACTTGCCATTGACACGGAGGAATTAGGGTTTTGTTCGTCGTAACCCTAATTTGAAAAAATACCCCTATTAATTACGATTACATGCATTAAATGTCCTAATAAATGTGTCATTGGTGACATTAGGTTATTTGGGTTTTACGATTTTACCCTTTGTTTAAAAACCACCATCAACATTAAGTCCCCTGCTTAGCTCGGAGCAGGAGCTTTGTTGCGAGGTAAGCATAAGATGGTGACAAACTATCAACGACAAACTGTAAAGAAAATTGAGGAGGCTCGTCTTACCTTTTTATAAATAGGATTTGGAATCCTTGCCTCTGGCAGTTTTGCGCAAATCGGGAGGCTGGCACAATTGGGAAGTTAGTGTCGTGAGAGACGGGGAAGGGCGGCGGCATTGAGAAGCGGCATTGAGAAGTTGTCGTGAGTTAGGAAAGCGCCGGCGTGCTATTTGGTGGGGGCGGTCCGGCACAAGGTGGGGAAGTTGTGCGCGCTTCTTTGGCGTGGCAGGCGGTCATTGGGAAGGCTGGGCGCAATTGGTTGGACCGGTGCATTTGGGCGTCGTTGGGAAGTCGGGCGCCCTTGTGGGCCCGTTCCTTACACGCACGATTTTTAGTAAAGGGAAATCCTTCCCTATTTCAGAATCTTCACGCCCATATATATAAAATCCCTTTCTCTCATCTTGCACTTTGTTCTTTCATCTTTTCATACTAGCGGCAGAGTCGCAAAGAGAAACCGGCTTCCAGGTATGTCTTCCAGTACTTTTCTTGTTTCCCTTTTCACGTAGGTGTAAACCCTAAGAGTAGGCGTTTTCATAATCCTTGCAATGATATTGCGCATAGGATTTCTTGGCGTGCTTCTTGTAGAAAATATTGTATATATACTGCATATATGATTCAAACCCGTAGAAAAAAAAATGCTCCATATATAATTTTGAACCCGAATAAGGATACCATAGACGCATTCGATCCCGTAGAAAATACTGCGTATATAGTTTTGAACCCGAAGAACGATACTGCGAGACGCACTTGAGCCGTATAAAATATTGCGTATATAATTTTGAACCACTGAAGGAAATCTTTGCGTGTGTAGTTTTGAACCCATGAGAGAATATTGTATATGAATCCGAAGAAGAATATTGTTGTTTATGAATCCAGAAGAAGTATCGTATATGTGCTTCATATGACTTGAACCCATAGGAAATATTGCATATATGAATTTCGGACTGAAGAAAATACGCGCGTGCGATTTTGAACCCGTAGAAAAATGCTCCATATATAATTTTGAACCAGAAGAATGATCTATGAGAGACGCACTTGAGCCGTATAAAATCTGCGTATATAATTTTGAACCCTGAAGAAAATACTGCGTGTGCAGTTTTGAGCCAGTAAAGAATACGCCCTTTTTTTTTTTTTTTTTTTTTGTATTTCAGGTTTTCCTTTTGTTGGGCGCGGTTATGTGTCAGGGAGATAATTTTGTTTTTCTCCGTGTGCAGATATCTTGTTACTAAGTTGTTATGAAGAAATCCGACAAGATGTTACCTGAACAAAATTTCGCCTCATCGAAGGATGTCCATGGTTCCAAATCAATCGCGGATGATGAATTCTTCGCCAAAAAACTTTCCTCTGCTCGGAAAAATCACCCAGGTTTCGTGCCAATTTTGTTAACCGGTGGTGAAGATGAAAAGAAGACACGTTCGGTTCGCTTGAGAGAACACCATACGGTTTGTCTTCATAAAGGGGTATATTCCTCTTCCAACATTGATTTCGGGATGTGTCAAAGCCCATTGTGTTCTTTTGATAGATGGGTTGAGTTCATGGTGAGTAAGGAGCACATAAATACCAACTTGACTCGAGCGCAGATTATTGATCTTTGTCAAAGCTTGGTAAATCTCAGTTAGGAAGGATATCCGGGCTTGGTTGCTTTCATCTCCAGATGGTGTTCGGACACCCATACGATCATATGTAGATGGGGTGAGATAACTTTCTCCTTGGAGAGTGTGGCTCTCTTTATGAATCTTCCGGTAACTAGGAATCTTAACATCCAATTATCTGAAAGTGAGGGGAAGATGCGGGATGACCTTGCCGCTAAGTTGGGAGATTTCGCTCGGAAAGACTCCACTGCGAAGTCGAAGGATTTTGTCAGGAAAGAGGATGAAAGGTGCCTTCAGGCTGGTGGATATCTCAATGGTTTCGGACGAGTGGAACCTAAACAGAAAAGCGGTGATCTTCACGTTGCAGCATTTTTGGCTCTCTCAGTTTGTCTAGAGACATTTTTGACGACAGTTATGGTAAGAAGGAGATAAGACCAGAGTTGCTAGTGATTGTTGTGAAGTTGGCAAAAGGCGAAGTTCTTCCCATTGGCAAGCTATTTCTTGGTTCCCTGTATGTGCATCTGGATCACCTAGTTGCGAACATGCGAGTTTCGAATGGTTTTATGAAAGTGGATTCATATGTGCACGTTGCTTTCCTGCAAGCATGGTTATGGGAACACTTTGAGAAGTATGCCCCGAAACCGTTGTCTTCGATTCCCGCGAGTTGGGGGGGTTCCCGAATTCTTCGATGAGTGAACAAGCGTCCAAGGGTTGGCATGAGCTTGGTTAGTCTTCTCGATAAGTCGTATGAAATCAGTTTTCGCCCATGGGAGCCGGTCCATAGGTCGGTGACTCAAATTGACACATTTGCTTCTGCTCCGGTCATGTCTTTGTCTTCTGATGGCAATTTGAGCGTTGGTGAAAACTTGTTCATTCAAAGATGCATGTCCGGTTATATGTCGTCTTTCTTCATGAGGTCTTTCCAGATAGCTTCTTACAATATTGACCGTGCGGCTCGTCACATGGGTTTCGATCAAGGGGTGCCTCTTGCTTACCAGCCGGTGATTCCTAAGGATTCATTGCGTGCCGCCCTCAATGTCAGTGCCCTCGAGCCGGGTATCCGCCTTCCCTTCTTTCAAGCGGGAAGAGTAACCCGACGACCTTTGGCTATAATGAGTTAAAGTGCGATGAGTTTATTATGATCCAAGATTTTGTAAACAGCGTGGTGGAGAATGTTCGTTGTAAACCTTCCACAGCAGTTTTGAAGAAGTATCCAATGTTGAGAGATCTCAAGCGAAAGTTGCCAAGCAACTCGGAAAGTCCCCAGGCCAAGGAACGGAGAACGAAGAATCGTCTTTGGCGGGTTAGGCGATTTCAAAAGATCCTCCATGGCTCTCGTGTCTTTCGGTTCTTCCAATAACCGGGTATGTGTCGCCTCCTTGTTGGTTTGTCTCAAAACACGTGAATTTGCTGAAAACATGTGTCTTGTTTCTTCCGGGGCTTCGGTAGTGTTAATGCTTTCGCCGCCCTTGCACGTTGCCGAGGAGACGGCAATTTCTTCGAAGAATTAAAGGAAGTGAGCCTTCTCATAGTGGTGATGAGTCAGAGAAAGAAGAAAGTTCGGCAAGTGAGAGTGATTCCTCTGGTAGCACTGGTTCTTTTCGGGAAGTGCTTCGGTGAGTTTCGCGCTTCTTTTCTTTCTTCTTCCGTTTCTTCTTTTGAAAAATGTCTAACTCAAGTTCGCAGGAGGAATCCGGTTCGGAGGACGATTCTGGGGTGGAGCCACACGAAAACTTGTCTTTGGTGACCACTTCTAGGTGACTCGGGGATGGGAGCTAGCCAATCGGCCAGGAATGATGTGGTTCAAACGGTGGATGATTCCCTAATGGTTGCTGCCGTAGACATGGAAAAAGACCCTTTGCGGGTTGTGAGGCCGATTGCGGGCGCCATTTTGATCCCGTACTTGGTTCCTTATCCAGTCATGTCTTTGGTTGGTGGTTTCAGCGTCTTGCTAAGTATGAGGCGTTGTACACGAGAATGCTGGGAGAAGCATGGACATATGGCCACAACCAAGAAGATCGCTAGTCGATTTGCGTTGGTTAAGCGTGTGGAAGAGGCTTTATCTTCCATTGAGGACATGCGTGAGGTGGTGGCCACACCATTTCGAAGACGTTATTCCGATCGGGAGCACCATCGCGACGTGTGTGTGAAAAAGGAGTTCAATGCTTCGTGGTTTGTCGAAGGTCTTGCTTTGAGATCCAGTCGAAAGATGCGGCGGTCGAAAGCCTTTCTGCAGAGGAGATTGCACTGACGGGAGGTAGAACTCGAAAACCTTTCCAAGATGTTGATTATGAAGAGAGCGGCTCTTGAAGATGCAAAGTTGACTTTCTCAAGAAGAGCAGACCTCTGTTGGATGATTTTCCTTGAATGTTTCTCTGTTAAACTTTCATTTAGGTTCTTCTTCTTTTTTTTTTTGAAAAACATATTGGATGTCTGGTTCAAAGTTCGACCGGTTTTGATAGACAGCTGGTAGCTTTTGAGGATATTGGATTATTTAAGGATGAATGGTTTTGATAATATAACTCGATTATGTTTTGGGAAAGGAATATTGCTTTTTATGAAAGTGTGTGCTAGCAATGGGCACAAGACGCGGTAGTATGACGGTTTTATTAAGGACCCAAAAACAGATCGTATATCTTGCCCAATCTAAATTTACTCACTTCATAAGTTTTTGCAAACACGCCTCTCTCCAAGTAAAAGGCGGCTTTCTTTGGTAGCATCGCTTGACAAGTCCCCAATCATTTTGGTAGCATCTTCCGAGTCCCAGGTTTTCTGGTGTAGTTTTAACAAGCGGTAACCGGGTTGTCTGGCAGTTGAGTCGGATTGAGTCGCAAGTCCCCAATCGCTGGTAGCATCTTCAACGAGTCCCCAGTTTTTAGGTGTAGCTTTTACAACTGGTAACCGGGTTGTCTGGTAGTTGAGTCAGATTGAGTCGCCTTCCCCTACCATCTTGACATCTGGGTCGAAGAACGAGATCGTGATCGACATTATAGCCAGATAGATCAATCCTCCCATTGTGGTCGCCAATTGTTTATGGGTAAAAATCGTTTCCGCCGATTTTGGTAAATTCGGTAGGTGAGTGAGAAACTGGTTTAAACCCTAAACAAATGTGTTGCACGTGAGCACTTTATAGATTCGAGATCAATGCATACAAGTCAGGCCTAAACCAAGAAATGGCCGTTCCGGACTTGCTTCGGTCACAAAGTGGAGGAGAAGGGTTGATTTGGGGAGGGAAGCAAAAAAGGTGTTGAGACCGGAATAATTCAGGAGAGTAGTGTCTCGACTTGTATCGAGAAAGTGAAAGCTTAGGAAGCTTGCAAGAGATGAAAGCTTTTGGAGAGCTTGCAAAGTTGCCTTTTCTCGAGAGTGTTGTATTTTCTCTGACCGAGACCTCTTTCTGCGGTGGAAATAGGTAAGACCTATTTATACAAGTCGAGATTGAAACATACCCTGGCCTCATGAAGGAAGAGAGTAAAGGGTGAAATAATGGGAGGAGGTGGTAACCGCATGGTGTTAATGGGTGAAAACGTTTTCACCATTATTTCCTCATTTATTTGACCGCTTTATTCCTATTCACGCTTTCTTAATGTGAGCGTAGTGTCTGCTGCAAGATGTGACCGCCAAACCAAGACCTGGAAAGCATCCCCGGTTTGTGTTGATGTCTCGAGTGTTGGTTGCATCTTGAGGGCAAGTGGTGCTGCTAGGGGCGCATGTGGCATGTGCCAATGGCATGTGCGGAATGCCTTTGTTGCGAGTTGCACCTCGAGCGCAAGTGGCAATGCCCGGAGGCTGCTAGTGGCGTGTGTGGCATGTGCCAATGGCATGTGTGGAATGCCTTGGTGGTAGGTTGTACGTTGAGTGTAAGTGGCAATGCATAGAGTTGCTAGTGGCGTGTGTGGCATGTGCCAATGGCATGTGCGGGAATGCCTTGGCGGTAGGTTGCACGGTTTGCAAGTTAGGCTACCGGCGTGGGTTTTGGCATGTGCCAATGGCGCGTGGCCAACGGCCAAGTTGGCCTAGGTTGCACGGCTTGCAAGTTGGGCTACAAAGCATGCGTGTTTTGCATGTGCCAATGGCATGCGTGGCCAAGTTGAATCATGGCCGTGTTTAGAAAAACTACCAGCGAGCGTGTTGGCATGTGCCAATGGCATGCTCGGCCATTAGGACCACGTCCTGGTAAAAAAAAGCTACCAGCGATGCGTGTTGGCATGTGCCAATGGCATGCTCGGCCATTAGGGCCACGTCACGGTAGGAAAAGCTACCAGCGAGCGTGTTGGCATGTGCCAATGGCATGCGTGGCCAATTTGGGTCGCGCCCTGGTAGGAAAAGCTACCAGCAAGCGTGTTGGCATGTGCCAATGACATGCGTGGCCAATTTGGGTCGCTCCCTGGTAGAAAAATCTACCAGTGAGTGTGTTGGCATGTGCCAATGGCATGCGTGGCCAATTTGGCCTAGGTTGCATGATTTGCAAGCCTAGGCGTGGGCGCCATTTTGGCGTGGCATGGTTAGGGCCAAGGTAAGGGTGCTTGGCTTGGCGTGACGTGACTAGCGTAGCTAGGGCCAAGGCGAGTGCGTTTGGCATGGCACGGCTAGCTCGGGCTAAATGTGGCTGGCATGATTTGCCATTGGCACGGAGGTGCGGCTAGCATGGTTGGCATGCTTTAGCGCGTTTGGTATGGCTGGCATGATTTGCCATTGGCACAGAGGTGCGGCTAGCTTGGGCTAGGTGTGGCTGGCATGATTTGCCATTGGCACGGAGGTGCGGCTAACATGGTTGGCATGCTTTGGCGCGTTTTGGTGTGGCTGGCATGATTTGCCATTGGCACAGAGGTGTGGATAGGGCCAAGGTAAGTGTGTTTGGCTTGGCGTGGTGTGATTAGCGTAGCTAGGGCCAAGGGAGAGTGCATTTGGCATGGCGGCTAGCTTGGGCTAGGTGTGGGTGGCATGATTTGCCATTGGCACGGAGGTGCGGCCAGCATGGTTGGCATGCTTTGGCGCGTTTTGGTGTGGCTGGCATGATTTGCCATTGGCACAGAGGTGCGGCTAGCTTGGGCTAGGTGTGGCTGGCATGACTTGCCATTGACACAGAGGGGAATTAGGGTTTTGTTCGTCGTAACCCTAATTTGAAAAAATACCCCCTATTAATTATTGATTACATGCATTAAATGTCCTAATAAATGTGTCACTGGTGACATTAGGTTATTTGGGGTTTTACGATTTTACCCTTTGTTTAAAAACCACCATCAACATCTGGTTTTTCAGAGAAAAGTTCGGTTGGGGGAAAAAAATTACAATGTAACCGAACTTTTTTCGATGTAACCGAACTTTTGGCGACGTAACCGAACTATGAGTTCGGCTTGGACCTTTTTTTTTCGACGTAACCAAATTTTTCTCTGAAAACAAAAACCTCCATTAAAGTTTAGTTCGGCTAGTTCGACAAATTTTTTTACATAATTCCTAGTCGAACTTCTCTCTGTAACTTCCATTTTCAACTCATTTTGATGATTACTTCTCATTTTTTTCAACGGAAAACGAATGAAAAGTAATGGGTTTGTTATAATTTTGATTTTGATTTTGTTTTGTTAATGATTTAAATTAAGCTATATATAGAGGTGACGGTGGTGGTGGTGGTCGGTGGTGGTAGGGTAGGTTAGTCATTTCCACAATTTAGGACACCCCTTATAAGTATAGGGTAGACATTTCTATCACAAAGTAGTCCCCCACCATTTCTGAGTAGTCCCCAAAAACGGTTCTTAAAAAAAAAATCTTATTGGGCCTAAAATAGGCTTTGGAGCCAACTGGGTAGGGGTGCAAGTGCACACCCTTGTAATGGGCTGGCTCCGCCCCTGGCGCTAAATCAATATGACCCAAATAATACACCTTTTTTTATCTAGGAATTACTAGTTAATCCAAAAAACCTGGTTCCGGTTATTGTGTAGTCCACCAAGAGAACAAATTTATCCGCTGGTCCAAAAACATGTTTTTGGACCAAGAATTTATACCTATGCACCCGCCATTTTTTTATTCTCTAGTCCAAAGACGTAAAGTTCAAAACAAAAGCTTGCTTTTGAATATACCAAACATACCCTTCGCAATCGAATATAACGAAGAAATCAAATTCACTGCATGTTTTTGGACCAGATTTTTTCTTTCCTCTTTTTTTCTTCATCTCAGATCCAATATCTCGCTCTCTGCTGCTACGTTTTCGTGTTTTCTCACTCTCTGCTGCTGGTAGTGTCTTTCATTTAGGTTCGTCTCAGCTTCGAATTAGGTTTATCTCATATTCGAACAAGGTATTTACTATAATCATCTTGCTCTGCTGTTGTTCTTGAAATCATGATGAATAATCAGGTTTATTTTGATCCGATTTCTATCAGAATAATTGTCTATGATTTACATTGTTATCTTTCTTTTATGATTTCGGTTTTATGATGATTTACATTGTTCAATTTAGTTTTTGTTCGATTTTTTAAGTAATTTTTGTGATTTTATTGTCTTTCAATTAGGTATCTTTATTCGAATTAGTTTATCTCGTTTCGAACAAGGTATGTTAATGTAATCATCTTTCTCTCATTCCACAAGCCTGTTTAGTTTCTTGTAATATGATTTTTGTATTTTTTTTGAGATATGTTTGTTTTCATTAGACATATCGTGCAATTTTGTTTTTTCTTATGATATAGCTGCAGTTCATTAGCATGCTTTTAGTTGATATGATCATGTGTCTCAAAATATATGGAACATATTTATTCATAGGCTCGGCACATATTGATATGTAGTAAAATGTATGTTATTTATCCTACATTTTACATACCAATACGTATTGCATATAACATGCTCTCTTTTCATCCTACAGTAGATGCCAATACATATCAAAATGTATAACGCATATCCATTCAGAGACTCAGTACATGTCAACAAGTAATGCATAGAACATGTTAATACATATCGAAATGATACATTTCCATTCAGAGACTCTTTTTTAGGCTCGGTACATATCAATACGTATCATTTTACATATTGTAGTAATTTTTGGATCATTTTTTACAGGGTTAACATGTCTGACGTTGCTCACGATTCAGATATTGCTTGCTACTCTCATGTATACCATAAGCAATACCACTTTGCATATTTGGTTACACCGTATTCCACTTTAGAGGATTTGAAATTTTCTATCTGTAATATGTGGAGCTGGTTGACTCCATCGACTATTGTTGTTAACTATGTCCAGAACCAAGTGATAGTTCCTATTCTTGCCGATTTAACGCTCCGTAGCATCGTCGCATTACATTCTTCAAAGAAATCGTCTTTCTTTAATTTGCATGTGGATGTTATTTGGTTGTCGCATCCAATTCTTCTAGGCGTATGGAAGTCGACAAAGAATGCAGCTTAGTTGTCAGTGCAAAAAAAAGTTATTTGAAAGATGGTAAAGAGGTTCCAAATGTGTTTTTTCAGATGGTTGACAGGACATATTTGAGGATACAAAAAAATTATTCTATGGTGGTGTTAATGTTGTACGTATCGCTTGCCAAAAATACTGCATGAGAACTGGATATGACGTAAAAAAAAGTTGAAGAATGACCTTGAGAGATTCACCGCCGTATGCAGCGTTGAAGGTTGTTCATGGAGGCTTCATGCAACTACCATTGGTAGTTCTATTGATGTTTTTAAGATAAAGAAATATGTGGGGAGGCACACCTGCGGTGGTGGTTATATGTTGAAAAATCCAAAAGTTTCGAGAAAGCTTATGAACAATTTAATTGATGAGTGTGTCAGGCACAACCCTCTCATAAAGCCAACAGAGATTTTAGATTATGTTAAAGGGTGTGGCGGGATCGACATCAAGTATCACCACGCATATCATGCACTTGAGTTATCGCATAAGCAGATTTTTTGTGATGATGTCAAGTCTTACACTGATCTTGCTTGGTGGGTTAATGCAGTTAGGGAAACAAACCCCAGGTCATATATTGATTTCGACTTCAATGATGCTACAAAGAGATTCAATAGACTTTTTATTTTCTTTAGAGCTTGTAGAGAGGGCTATAAACTCTATCGTCCAATGATTTTTCTGTGATTGTACATTTCTTACTGGGAATTTTAAAGGAGTTCTCATGGCAGCAACATGTCTTAACGACAATCAAGGTAACTTGTTTTTGTTTATTTTTCATATAACTAGTACAACTAGTACTGTCTATACAAGGACATATAACTAGTACAACATGTCTTGGCAAGCTAATAATTCCTACAATACTAGTATAGAACAAGGACTACATGTCTACGTATTACTCATTTACTACAATACTGACAATGTGTATACTTCTACATATTGAGTGTGTAGTCAAAATCGCTCTCCAAGGCCGATTACTCGCCGAGTAATCGCTACAGGCTATGTGACCGAGGTGATTTTCGATTCCAAGCCATTTCCGATTTTTAGCGATTAAGGCGGTCGATTTTGCCGATTTGGACCGATTATTGAGCAAAACGAGTTAACGATTTTTCTGAGTTGGCCTTATATGCAATAAATACGTTTGATATAACAATATTACACACTTAATTACATGATAGTATTAAAATATTAATTTTAACTAGGCACAAATCATAAGTTATGAACAACAATATATAAGTCTTTAAATAAACATATTCCGAGTATTAGACCGAGTTTTGGCGATTTCCAAGTCCGAACTAATTGCTCCTCGCTCCAAGCTCCCCAGCCGAGTAGGACCGAGGAACGATTTCGACTACTTTGATATTGACCTTGCTGAGTTATTGTGTAAACCATATTGCATGTCAATGTGTAGTGTTAGCTTTCCACTTAGTCAAGCAGTTGGTTATTATTTTCCTTTTAGCAGAAAAAAGACTACATATCAACATGTTGATATGTCTTGGTTCTTTTCCTTTTGCATATTTTTATCCTCGCATATGCATTAGTTTTTGGTGAAACTAATGACAATTGGAAGTGGTTTTTCAAGAATCTGAAGGAAGCTTTGGATGATGATCGCCCAATCACTCTTATGACTAACCGAGGTGAAGGGTTGGTTAAATATATTCCCAAAGTGTTCCCTAATTCTCATCAAAGCTATTGCTACTTTCACTTGGACAAAAATTTACCTATCGTAAAGTCTCCATAAAAGTATAAAGAATTGATCGATTCTTTTCCGAAAGGCAACATATGCGCTTTCTCCTGCAAGATACGAGGAAGCTCTTCAAGAAATGGTAAATTTGGGAAGGCCTTAGGTTGATGACTACTGCCGCAACATTCCAAGGAAAAAGTGGTATAGTGCGTTCTTCAAGGGCTGTAGGTATGGTTAGACCCTCAAGCTCGTCAACGCTATGAGACCAGTCAAGTGTCGATTTAACCGATAATAACTCGATTAGTTTAACACGAACGATAATTAATAGGAACTAATCTAACAACGATTTAGATACGAAATTAGTATCATTGATTAGATCTCGAAAAGTTATGCGAAATAGACTACTCGAACGTGTTATTTGATTACCGGATGAAGAAAAATTTATCAGATTAGTGTGAAGGGAAAAAGAGTCTTTTTGCACTTACACCGTCTTGGCTGCCCTTATCCATTTTCTGGGTGCCTTATTAATTTTCTTTAGCCTTATCACCCAAAACGTGTCGAAGAGAAATTCATTTCTCATTTATTTCTTCTATCTTCTTTCCTCTTCTTCTTCCTTCTTCTCAGCTTCTTCTCTTTTTCCTTTGTCGATCTCGGTTTAAGAAACCGAGTTATTTGGTGTGAGATTTTCATAGAAAATTAGGTAGTGTGATGAAACGAAGAAGATGAAGTTAGAACTGAAGTTGATTGAACTCGAGAGAAGAAGAAGCTGATGATGTTATAGTTGAAATTAGGGTTTGGGGTTTGATTTCGAGTTATAAGGTGAATCGATGGATTAATTGGACTGTTTTCAAATGAAGGTTATGAGGGTTGGTTTTTAATTTTAAGTTTTGAAGTCAGTTCGGGTGAAGATTCAAAAGAAAGGTAATTTAGGGTTTCATTCAGTTGATTTTGTTTATGTAAATTTGGTTATGAATGGATGAATCTTAGATGGGTTTGTTGTTAATTGAAGCTTAGATGATAGTATGAAGTTTAATTTTGAATTCACAAGGAATTAGGGCTTTTGATGTTCTTCCCCAATTAGGAATTAGGATTCTTGAGTTAGGATCTTTGGATGATTATAAAGATGTAGATGTTGCATGGATTAGTGGAGTTGATGGTGTATTAAACCGAACTTATAGTGAATTCAAGATATGGTGGATATTGGAATGATGTTGCAGGTGATTATTTGTGGAACTAACTTCATGTTAGTGTTATGGTTCAAGTAAAGATTGTAGAGTTAAGTTTGAAAGATCAGTTGCACGTGAAATTGGGTTGATTTGAGTATGCTGAGTTACAGAGATTTATATAGAATTGTTATGATCTGAACAAGAAACTGGTGTGGGTGAAATATTTTGTTGGATGCTGCTGTGATGAACAAGGTGGATGGGTTAAGTCTGAAGAGGTTGTTGATTGTTGGTTATGAAGTGAATGGTATATGATAAAAGGTGGTGTCACTGGAATTGCAGGTAGTATCAATTTGCAGAATTACAAGGCTTAGAAGATGTTGATAAGAGTTAATTTGGTGGAGTTGGGTTTGAGAGTCTCGGGTGAATGAGAATAAAATGGAGTTGGGATAGTAGGTGGTGGTAGTCTTAGTTGGAGTTGAACTTTAGTAGTGAAGGGGGAAATTGTATGGTTGTGTATATGTGAAATTGAGATGATGAAATTTCAAATAGAGTTAGTCAAGACTGTTGGTGTTGAAGTTGTTTTAGATAAACTAAAGGCATGTCGTTTTGAGTCCGATGTTGAGAAGGATTGGGTTGTGTTTGTTGTAAACATTATGTGAAAGGTGTTAGTGGAGATCAATAAGGGTTAAGAGCTTGTTATTGAACTGAGTATATACAAATAGTGATGAATTAATTGGCAAAGTGTATAACAAGGGTTTGTTAAAGGAGATGAAAATTGATTGACATGGGTTAGATGTATGAGCTAGGTTTGAGTAGTGCGGTTGAAATGATTAATGGATAATCATGTATCAATTGAATTAAAAATTAGAGACTGGTGGATATGGAATTAGAATTGGTTTGTGTGTGTGTGTTTGTGGTTTTTAATGAGTTGTTTGATAGTTCAATTGAGGGAGTGAATGTGAGTTTAGAAGAATCTCGAGTTAATGATGTTTATGAAAAGAAGATGAATCTCGAGATGTGTGTAATGTAGTGTTGTTTGAATTGAGTAGAGAATGGATGTGTATGAGTTTTGTAGATGACCTACGTTAGTGGATTGAACTATAGCTTCGATCCAAAAGAATAGAATATTAGGTGATTGAGGTTTTGAGATGGGGGTTGGATGAGTGTGGAGTTGAATCTCTCTTGTAGGAGCTTAGAGCAGAGTCACATTGCGGTGTAATCAAAGTTGTTGCTTGTAAAATGATTTATGAAGTTTAAGTTAAGGATATATGTATTGTTGTATTGATTGATTGTTAGAAATGATTTTATAGATATTGATATTGTTAGAAAAGAGAAATATGTAGTAGAGTTTTAGATGTCCGATCGAGCTTATTCAAATTCTGACTTTCGCTTGTTCTTAGTCGACTCAATTATCTGACAATCGAGTTGAGTTAACTCGCAATTAGGATTTGATCCCTGATTCAACTCGGCTCGACAGGACCTTAACTCAGTGGACCTTGACCGAGTTAAACCATTTGACCCGATTCATGTTTGACTACGTTGACCGTTGACCTGACCTTGGACGTTGACCGTTATTTGACCCTTTTGATTGTTAGTTGACCTGGGTGGTCATGCCTTATGTTATTGGGATGGTTTGATGGACTAGGCTTAGAACCATTAGTTAAACTTGTATGAGACATGTGTGAGCCTTTGATAAACTCTTAGAGTGCTTGTATGATTACAATTAGTTTATTTAACAACGATCGACTCAAAGGATGAACCAAAGGGGATCGTGGATCTCGAGGTAGGTGTGGCTTGTCATCAAAAGAGGTGGGACATTTGAGTCTTTTGTAACCATTGTTGTTTCTTTTACAAAAGTTTTTCTTATTAAACTCATCCATTGTCAGTTTGTGCATTCCATGCTTTATTTAGTTTGCATTTCGATTGTTCTGTTGATTCTGTTAATCTTTCCATGGTTTGGAATGACCTGTTATGTTTGTTGTCAATATGAATTGTTATGGGAAATGAGAATTTCCACGTGTGGTATATAGGATACGCTCCTTCATTTATATCTACATGATTCGAGCTTTTATGCCTAATAGGTGTGTAAGGAATTGGTAGACACTAATATAAACTAATAGGGTGTGTAAGGAATTGGTCGACACTTGATATATACATTGTTGGAAGAAGGAGTTTGTCCATATACATGTTTGTTTATTTGTTGACTTGGTCACTTCTTAATGTTTGGGAAATCATGTATTGGTTTCCAAATCTTGTGCATGATTACTTAAAAGTTAAATGTTATATTCCTACTGGGCACCCCTTTTAGGGATGATGTGCTCACCCATTTCCACTTTCAGTTTCAGAGACAGATCATAGTTGCGCAGCGAAAGCTTCAAGGGTTGATTTCGTTAGTTGGTTAACTTCTACCATGTATATTATATTGCTTATTGTATTTGTAAACCAAATGACTATTGTATATGTAATATTTGAGAGGAATTCTTGTATATATATTTCTGAGCGGGGCTAGTTTCGGGTTAAGTTTTAGCATGATTTCTTAATTGAATGCTTAAGTATATGATTTAGGTTCTTGGTGCCTCTGTATTTAGTTAATCCCTTGGATTAGTCAGCTTCTAGCTTTGGGGGTGCTACATTATGCATTTTGTATCTCGAGGTATCAATAATATTGTTTGTTGTAAATATTAATAATTTGTGTTTGTTTGTATTTGTAGGAGAATAAAAAGAATATGGTGGCATTACCGAGAGTGGGAATGGAGCACCTTGAAGCATGAAATCTGTGAGCACAAGTGAAGACAATTGTATCTTTGGATTAACAAAGTCAAGGTAGCATATAACAATGGCTAAGAAGTAGAAGAGAACTGAAGTGTTGAACGTGGAATAAAATATAACTAATGGGCCAAAATACAAGTTGATGTGTTGTTAGTCATGGTTTAGAGAAAGGAATCCCAATTTTTATACCTAAAATAGGTAATCACATCCAACACTCTCACCCATCCTCTATCACTCTTCCCATTTTCATTTCCAAGATCAGAACCATAAAATTCATCTTCTTTCTCACTCTCCACCCGACAACATTACCCGTAGCTCTATCTACTATGTCCAAGCCAAAGATCACCACCCCTCGTCTCCCTCTTTAAAAATGTCAAACCCATACCTCAATCATCATCTTTCCCCTGTGATACTAGATGTTTAATTTCCGTTGTTATCTCAAGACTTATTTCAACCTAGACCTAAACTATGAATTGTATAAAACTAGGTTGGCTAATTGGTTTTCAAGAGTGTAGAATTGATTAGTTGAGATCTGATTTTGCGGTTCTTTCAAACACCAACAAAGACAGTAGAGAATTGACAAGTAAACCAAGCAGCGTGGTTTGTCGAATTAAAGGTCTAAAATCTCAAACACCATGTACAACAAACGGAAAAATGAAGACAATATGGCGGCGATTCAGTGGTGAGTTTCAAGAGCATTGGTTACCTAAAATTTGGTTGTATGATTGTTGATTGTGTGATTTGAAATGAGGAAATTTTGTATAAATAAGGGAGGCAGATATATTTTGAAGTTAAGCCAGAAGTAGCTTCTGCAAGCAATAGTAATATTTAGGTTTTAATATCAATCTTTTTATGTTCTAAAAACCTCTCTTAGGGTTGAGATGAAACCCTAAATCTACTGCTGGTTGATTTATGCTATTGTTATTGTTCTTATGTGCTGAATTGATTGAGGATATATTTAATCTTTGTGCTACAATACATAACTTTCACCTTGTATTTCATGCATCCTAGGTTGTTAGAGTACTTATTTGTTGTTGCATCAACTCATGCTTAATCGGTTATTGTTAATCTGTGATTAGTTGTGATGTAATAAGACAACTAATTCTAGGGATTGATATCTTAGTTGAGATTAAATTATCCATCTGAGATTACCTTGGATATGCGGCAGACTTGAATCTTCACCGCTATCCCTTATAAGTAACAAGAATAGTTTCATTAGTTGAATTCTCAAGTGTAGGTTATGTGGTGGATTCAACTGCCCAAGTTCTCTTGTATAATTGTTTACAATCTGCTTATTGCACCTTTTGCTTACATTATGCTTTAATACTTTAATCTTTATCAAACATCTTGTCGTATCGACACAACAAACCCCTATTGTGTTACTCTTGTTTCGAATCAATTGAAGTAAGACTTTAGAAACAACTCTACATCCACCTTGTCCCTGAGGATCGACCTATATTTGCACCTTACACAATTGGCACTGTGCACTTGCAGTTTAATTGTAGGTATCTTTTCTAGTCCTACCAACTAGTTATTTAGCATATGTATATAAAAGAGCTAAAGAAGAAAAAATTATAGTAAAGTAGAAAAAACTACAAGACCATGATGAGGAAACTAAAAATTGTCAACCACAAATTGCAAGATCCAATTATTTCCAGCGCCAAATTGTAGTAGCAATTTTTCTGGCTACACAATTACACAGATCTGGACCGTAGGACCAAACAATAAGAATCGATATGTAAAAGCTATGCTAAGTTATCACTAAGAGAATATAAATAAATAGATGAAGATTGATAGTTAACTTGGTTCGTTAATGATGGTGGAAAACTTGTTACAAGAAAAGATACAAACATTCTTAAACTCTCAGTTAACCCTATCTCATCCCTTAATCTCTCAAAACTTACTTGGTTTATTCAGAGATAAGCTTATAGACAAAAATTTTATACATCGGGCTTCGATATTACATAAAACATCCTACTAGACGTGGCTTACTACGTAGAATTTTATTTGAATTACATCCCCATCAAAGCGAGTGTCCATACATTATTCAGGTATTCTTTCTCGAGCTTGCCGTCTCTTTTGTTCAGGCATGTATCACGGCTTCGGATGTTGGGCTCGTGCAAGGTGGCTCGCCTAATCTCCAAGGCTCGCTTCCTACTTTGTCTTCACTCCCCACTTGCTACTGACAAAACCTAACCTACACGTCTGTCTTTCACATTTAATGTTTTGATTTGGTTGTGATGTTTTCCATATGGCGTTCTTTAATAAGAACGTAGATCTCTCGAAATTGGGTAGTAAATTTTAGGGTTTTATTCTGCACCTCTTATCACCATTCATTCGTTAAATCCGTACTCTGAGATTACTCCACGTGGCACTCAAATATTTTTTTTAAAAAAAAATTTAGATTAGATCATAAGAAACAATGAACAAAATAAATTTGAGAGGCCGATTTGTAATATTGAGTTAACTCAAAATTTCGCCCGATCTCCAGAGCCAATGCCGTTCCTGTTGGATGGTTACAGTAGACATTGGGCAGCCGCACCTAGATTGTTAAACAAAGTGTACTTTTGTGTAAGAGACAGCCACGTGAGTGTTGCTTTGTGAATGACTAGGTGGACTCTGTCTCCCCAACGAAACCGCCCACAGTAACACCTTTCTAACCAAGTGTCCGTCTATCTAGGTCCTCGTTTCGTATTTCTCTTCTTCTTCTTTTCTTTCTTTCTGGTATCGTTCGCTCACTATTAAAACCCACACCTAACATCTCGCCTTCTCTCTTTTCTCATATCTTTTTTTTTTTCTTTCCGCTCAAGAAAAAAATGTCTGCAACTAATGAGAAAATATCTGCAACCAACGAGAAAAGCACTATTGATTCAGTCAGGGAATGGGTTGTCGATCACAAGCTTCGAACCGTAGGTAAACTCGAATTCAGATTTATTTATTTTCTGTTATGATTTCTGGTTTTTTTTTAACGAAATTTCATGTTTTTAATGGTGGGTTTTTTGTTTCGTTTTGATTGGGTTATTCAATGGAAACAGGATGTCTTTGGCTAAGTGGATTAGCAGGTTCGATTGCTTACAATTGGTCTCAACCTGGTATGAAAAACAGTGTCAGGATCATTCACGCTAGGTATCCATTTTATTCCTCTTGAGTTTATTTTATTTTATTTGAATAGCCCTAATTTTAATTTTACATTTGTTTTCAATTTATGGAATTGAATTTGGTTGGTTATTGAAACTGGAAGTGGGGTTGGGAATTTAATTAGGAATATGGGTTTTTTTTTGATGAATGCGAATTTGGATTTGAGGTCCCCATCTTTGTATTATTGATCCATCGGAGTAGTATTTGATTACATGGGTTTATGTTGAAAAATTGATTACTTGAGTTTTTTACTTCATTTTCGTCTCGCTTGCAGTTACAATTTTTTCCAAGGAGTAGTATTGTGTGGAAATGGTGTCTTTACCTATGAGTTTGTTAGGTGGGGGGGTTAAGATGATTTAGGGTAGTGGTTGGTGGCCATTGTACAGCAACTCAACAACTTGGCCAGGTGTGACGGAGTTTGTGATATAGGCATGCAAGAATTGACAAGAACAGTCATGTAGAGTTGTACAAAGTAAATACTGTAATACTACATGGGCGGTATTTTATTTAAGAAATCTTAAAAAGAAGTAAATTCTACATGGGCATCTCTAATTAACGCAAGTAATTTGTATCGCTACTTCGTTAGCTTCTTCTATCTGTTTTAGAGAGATTTTTTGCTCTCCCATTTTTTGGTTATACATCTTGCTCGTTAAACCTAGGACATAACGATCTGTCTTGGAACTTATATTGGGAAGAACTCATGTCATTGTTTTTCTTTCGAATAACTGTGTTGGTTGGAGTTGTTGACAATCATTGGTATTTGCCTATAATTCAATGTAAATCTCAATAGAACCGATATTGATGCTTGTTGCTCTCCTTCTCTGACTGTCTATGCAGATATGTTTTCATGTAGTACCAACCTTTTTTGTTGATTGGCATGTAGTACCATAAGTTGATATGTGTTCTGTTCCAAGAAACTAACTTTTGACATCTCCATTGTTCTACTGAAATCTACTCGTCACTGAGTGTTGTTGTAGACCTGTTTCAGTGTTATTACTATTATCTTATAATCACTTTGATTAGTCCGGGGTTTTTAGGTTTTAAGCAGTTTAGTTTTTTTCCTCAAAGATGATCATTGACCTTCCAGTAATGTAATTGGGTTTGAAGATCTTTCTTCTTCTCTGCTGTTGTTTCAAATGTCCCTCTCATCCTACTAGTATAAAGGATTCCTGTTACGATTGAAATTATTCTGTTTTAATAATCTCTGAATCAAAATATGTCTGCTCATTTTTCTTTATGTCGCTTGAATACAGGTTGCATGCACAAGCTCTCACACTGGCAGCATTAGCAGGAGCAGCAGTTGTCGAGTATTACGACCACAAGTCAGGAGCCAAAGCAGAACGTTATGCAAAGTTCCTCCCTCCAATGGAACACCCACATACGCATAAAGATTGAAGCCGAAAAGCATGATGTGCCAAGTCGTCTTCCCAAATTCCCTATCTCCTTATCTATTAAGAAAATTTGGTACATTTTATGCAGCAGGGTAGTAAAAACAGATTCATAAAAGATTCTGACTTTTAAACTTAACTTGTAATGGATTCATTTCTGTGGATAAACTCTCTGCAGAAGAGGAAATATTTTTGTTTGCCTACTCTTTACAAATTTAATTTTTCGGTTTTTTTAGCATCCATTGGAACAAGGCAGGTAATTGTTGTCAAATAACATTTCCTTGATACAGTGAAGATAGGTTGATATAATTACAGGTGTTTGGACAATGCATTTTCTATACACAAAGAGATGATTATGTGTTTGCCAAGAACAATTGATCATAAAATTTCAGAGAGAAAATCAAAACCCAGAAATGTATCCCCGAAAGCTCTTACCTTTCAAATACGAAAACTGTGTTCACAAACTTGAACTAGAATTGTTGACATTCAATTTGACACTCTATTGACTCTTAGCCACAGATACAAACACTAAGCGCAGTACCGGTGTCTACTACCATTTTCTCAAACATCACATTGAAATAATTGAATGCTTTGCTCTTGAGAAGCAAAACTAGACAACATCAACTCCTAATGCAGACAGAGTTGGTCCAAACAACAAAAAGAAAAAGTAACTGCAACACCACAGGCAGAGTTGGTCCAAATAGCAAAAAGAACTTGAAAATGAAAAGAAACTGCTGACAGTGGATTTGAACCCACGCCCTTTCGGACCAGCGCCTTTGCTGGCGCCTTAGACCAACTCGTCCATATCAACATTGTTGAATTGGTTGGCAGATAAAACATACTTCATTAGTCAAAGTCAAAGTCATAAAGGCAGAGAAACCATTCTTAGATCAAAAAAAAACTATATTGAATTTATATATACTAGTATAACACGTATGCATTAGCGATGCGCCTGCCATTCCGCTGTCAAAAATAATCAAACCTTTGTAAAATGTTATACCACAAAATGTTGGTATTTCTAATGAAATTAAAATACCAAAGCGATTAATTTACTTGATAAATAGACTCAATAGGACTGCTGCCGGACGTGAAGGCATTATTGAACCCATCCTGGGAGTTGTTGGAGTTGACGCCCTCCTTTGGATGGCTTGGATGTTTGCGCTTCAACAACACGTAAAGACGGTCCGACGGATACATAAATTTTCGTATTGCACCATCTCAAGCTCCCTTTCTCAAATGATACCACCACTATCTTTCCAGGAAGGTGATGGTGAGAGGCTTAAATCAGTGCTTTCCCTGTTTTGATGCATAATGAAGACAAACAATATCATCATTCATATCAACAGAGGCATGAGATTGGTGTTATAAACAACCATGTTTAAGACGACGATTTATGTAGTTCATTCCTTGGTGCTGATATAGATTAGATGATCGCCGGTAAAGCATCCAATGTATTTTATGGGCATACATGCCACCAAAATGTTGTTGGTTATGCCCAGGCTAAAAATCACTCAAAGGAACAATTCTATAAGTCTAAATACTCGCATATGTATAGTCTAGGTGCACGCACGATGGTTCCTGCTCCAACTAACACGTGACTATGTATGCCTAAAGGTGTCCTACATGCAGGTTTATCGACGTCAAATGATAACGCTTGAAAGTGAAAGCACTTTCGCCTTTCAAATATTTCAAGAACCATAGAAGTTAATATCATTGTGTTTCCCAATAACAAACAAACAAAATGTAATTGTACCGACAACATTTTAGGAATCTAAGATCAAGTTAGGCAAGTAAAAGTAATGCAAGTCACCACCAATAGTTTGATGACCATCAACCTATAATAAGATTTACATGTAATTAAGAAAAAACTCAAATTTTTACAACAACAAATTTCTTTGTTGTTCCTGCTCATTGTCAACTTCCATGCTTGTCGAGCTTGTATTCCTGACTCACGTACTAACTGACTCCCATTGTACAATTATTCGACAACTCATATTATTCAAAGCTACATCATCAAGAAAAACTACATCATCATACTTTTACTTAGATGTACAATTTCCTAATGTCAAGGTAATGATTCTCCTAGCTAGCAAATTCCAATCTAACCAAAGATAATCGACCAAGTTCACAAAGAGAACATAAATTCCTCCAATGAACTTGTTGAATTCTAATCATAAATTAGTGAAATGCAATTTAGAATTCTGAGATAAATGTTTGGGATTTCAAATAAAATGAATTTGGAAAAAAAATTCAGCAGATAAGATTCAAAGAAGGGTGGTTAGAAATTGAAATTCATAACTTTCTGGACTATGGGTTCAAATGATTCAAACATTATCCAAATTCAAAAATATAACTAACCAATTGAGTGAAATTCGTAAGCCCAACAAAACAAATTAGGTTAGGTTCTTATGCTTTGTTACGTTAAATAGAAACCTAATGGTATGTACTTACAGTTAATTCCTCCTCGTTCTTTTGGTTCTCCTCTTCTTCACCTCAGGTAGAAACACATCCGTCAGTATCTAATCACCACCACCTCAATTAGTGACTTATTCTTCACCTCGGGTGCCACCACATCCCTTAGTATCTCGTCACCACGACTTCCATTACAAATTTATTCAGAAATTGAAGTAAGAAGAACGATAACAGAAGCTGGTTGAAGTTTTGATGGGATCAAAACCTCAAAGTTGCAAATCTAAATCAACTGTTTTTCGTCTGTTCTCAATACGAAGAAGAAGCATACTGGGAAAAGACTGAAAGCCCTTTCTGTAATTGTACCCATGAGTATTTCCAAATTTACGCAACTTACCAACTACCATTGATTTCTAAGGAAGGATAGTTTTGTAATTCCGGGGTGTCCGGACCAAATCTGGGGTCGTACCAAAAATAAGTGTTTTCTTTATATTAGTATAAGATAATATATATATATATATATATATATTAGTATATAAGATATTAAATTAATTTTAGTGTATATATTAGTATATACACTAAAATTAGAATAAGATATATTAGTATATAAGATATTAGTATATTAAATTAATTTTCTTTATATTAGTATATAAGATATATATATATATATATATCCATTCTCTTTTCTATTTTACCCCTTACTTTTTATGAAAATTAGAAATATTAAATTAATTTTAGTGTAATGCTACTGCCGTGAATTTAGGAACTTGAATTATGCCTATATAGATGGACAATCAAAAACTAATTCTCCGCCCATGTAATTTGAACGGAAGGAGTAAATAAATAAGTTAGATGTGAAAACTGGGCAACATGCTGCGTAGTTTGTTCGTAAGAGCAATGGCTATGGAATCGATGTTAAACAAACTCATTCACTGCCAAATCGAGTGCGAGACTAGCTTCAAAAGTGAATTCTCACCATGAGGTGAGCAAATTAAGAGACTAAGATGATGATTTTCTCTCTAAGCGACTGAACATCAGCTTCCAAGTATATATATTAAATAATATTTGAATGAGACCCGTGTTAAGAAATTTTAAATAGATTAAAAAGGTGAAAAATATCCTTGATAGGCAGATCTTCAGCCGCTCAAGCATATTTTTTTATCCAAATGGATGATGTTTAGTCTCTTAGTTTCCAGTTTCACTCACTTTTTCATATGAAAAGAGTATATGAAATACTTTGGCTAAACGGGTGAGTTTTCTCATCCCATATATAGTAGCACCTAATTAGATCAAATTTGATCAAGCTCATCATTTTGATTGAGATTTCTCATCTCATAGCCTTTGTTCCAAGGAAACCTTACTTTGCGTGACACCTCTCTCGATGTTATTCTTATCAGATGAGTTAATTTTTACAACAATAATTTAAAAACAGACATTATGACCTGGAACCTGCCCCTTGAGATCCTAGTAATCTAAATTATTTTTAATTAATAGGATTGAACAATACCCAATATTTATGGGATGGATTTCGACTGAGGCTAGATTTAATTTGAAGGAATAATAAAATAAGTTGTGTCACCGATGATTCCAAGCTTGAGTATAAACCAGTTACCGTTATTAGTTTGTCCCACCACCACACTCTTTATTACTCTTTAGACAAAGTAAGAGCATCTCCAATGGCAATGTGTTTTAGTCTTTTTTTACAAATGTAAGATAAAATTATCTTTAAATCGATTTAGGGTGAGTTCTTAGGAACCAAAAGACTTTAATATTCAGATTAGAGAAGTTACTACTATATTATGATGATCCAATCCTTGTTATTGTACATCTAAGTACATAACATGGCTTTAGGCCAATGATATGGCAATGTTGCTATGGGCTAGATTAGCTAGACAAAAAGTGTTGCAAATCATGAAAAAAGTGTGGGAAAAAAGTTAACACAACACCGTCTGCAGCCGCACTATCGGCGAGATTGAAATCGCCTAATGAAAACGCCGAACAATTCATGATGATGAAGTCAAAGATATAGAATTTGAAGAATGGGAACCCATATGTACAAATGGACATGAGATTACATCTCAAAATAATTTCGGACGTTTAAAAGTGATGGTGGCATACCTAATCTAGTTGTTTTGATAAACATTAGATGACGTCTTGTCCTACTGTTGTTTGGGTTGTTGTAAGAAGGACAACTAAAATCGTAGATGACATCTCAAAATTTTCATTTAACGCAATGAAGCTTGAGATGAAGCTTCATCTCAGGACATGGACTAAGCCTTAGCACTAACTTTGAGCATGTCGCCGATATTTGCCCATAAAAAATAAATGCACCATAAAACGGGTGTTTACATCATTCATTTGAGCATGCGCCTTTTAAAATAAAGAATTCACCCCTTTAAAGAATTTCGTCCCTGAAATTTAAAAAAAAAAAAGCTATTACGGACAAACTCTTCGGTTTGGATTCCTGAGCAAAAGTCTTATACTAGATGATCGAAATCCCGCAAGGTTTCTTCGGTTTGTCATGAAATATCAATTAGGACCTTCGAGCAAAAGTCCCATACCGTACTCAGAATCCAAAATAATCCCACAACGCGTTGAGAATATCGATTTAGCCAGTTGTCAAGGGATATCTCAATAAGGTATCCTAAGCGGGTATCCCATACTACACGCTCGGGGAATCCCTCACGCTCACAAGGTTGGTGCCAAGAATTTGACAAGAGTACAACATAACAAGCCACTTCTCTTTGTAGAAGGCGTGGGAAATCGTATCAGCTTTGCCACCGTCCTGAACGGTTTGCGGGTTGCCACTCGTAAGTAAGATGCTAGCTTGCCGACAACACACACCGTGCCATACAGGTGAGGGGGTGATCAGTCCCAGTGTCTGCCTACCATTCCGAACGGTCTTCCGGATTTTCACTCGTAAGTGGGTTGCCACTTAGGCCATCCAAACTCACAGTACTTAAACAAGCTTAACTCG
The DNA here is from genome assembly GCA_023531295.1 of Papaver armeniacum. Taxonomy (NCBI): domain Eukaryota; kingdom Viridiplantae; phylum Streptophyta; class Magnoliopsida; order Ranunculales; family Papaveraceae; genus Papaver; species Papaver armeniacum. The sequence goes on from JAJJWW010013484.1 coordinate 51,226, forward strand.
ATTCGCAAAGTAACTAGTATAGAAGTTACAAACTACTTCTGGGGAAAGTTGGCCTAATAATCTTCAATTTTATGTTTTCCTTTGATGGAAAATATTCGCTGACAAGCCATTCCTGCACATTCCCTAGCGTTATATCGGAACTTGCTCTGATACCAACTGTGACGGACCAGAAAATTACGCCTAGAGCGCCTGTTGCGCGCAAGATATAACTTCCCCGATGAGCCACTTTGATGCTACTAGCCGGGCCTTAAAACTATGCAAATGCACGTTCATTTTCCCTTGCAAGCATGCTCGACGAGAATGACGCAACTAATTTAGCTTCCACATCGTTCCAACTTACCATATAACAAGGGTATAAAGCCTTGAATGCTATGGTCGATGCATGTTTATATGCTTCTATTACTTGGCCATTATAGGCCTAATTTTACATTTCTTACTTAGCCTAGGCAATGCTGAGAGTATGCACTTGTCTTGCTTGTGCCAAGGGTACATCAATCAGGCTCATTCTGTACTTTCGTTAAACTTATTCAAGCTCCGCTAACTTGCATATTGATGTAGCTTACTTTCTTGGCCATGCCAAATGCGCCATTGGTGCATGCCTACATCGAACGCCTTGATAGGAAGTATGAGCATCCAAGGAATGAAATGCAACTTTCCTCATCAAGTTTATCCACAATCATCTCTTGTGTCGCAATACCGAGCCAAATAATATGAGAGGCCAATATGCCACAAACATCTCGCAATTAAATGATACGAGCGACAAAATGCTGGATCGACAATGCTGCAACTCACTGCGGCTGCCTACGTACCCTTACCTACTCTAAAGGGATCAAGCAAAGACCGTAATTCATCTTCGAAGGGACAAACAACTTAAGCCGACTTGTGTTGCAAGGTCGTGTCCAAGCAATAATAATAATGGCCTAGTCCATATAGGTCGTTCCATTAAGATGCATCAAAGTAATGCATATGTAGTCCGCGACATGGCATAATGATGCCTTCGCATCATATGCCCCGATGACAAGGCTACACGGCCTATAAATGAGGCCTAAACATCATTTATGCTCTTGTGCAAAGCTATGAAGCTTACTTATGCATAGTCCGCATATGCACCTTCAACCAACTACCCTACCTATATATGTTTTAAAAACATTTTTACAACCTAAAGTTGGGGAGAAAAGTGACATTCACCAAGTCCATTTTTGAGGTGATTGCTTCACTATTCATGGCAAGTTTCCGTATATTTTTGAATAACCGGCCATGATTGTACATTCATTTATGGGCTTATGGGCTAATTCCAATGTCAGGCCATGATGGCTGAGTATTTTTTAAGACAGTCTGCTCTGGCCTGAGGCAATACAGTAATGCGGTATTGGCCCTAGGCTAATGACATGTCAATGTGCTATGTTAGCACTAACTTTACTCAAGTCCATCTACCCAACTGGACTAATGTATCATGATGATGCGACGTTACCCCTTAAGCAATATGCCTTCGAAATGCACCATACTTGGCGCTATACTGGCTCTAGGCCAATGTTCCTCTTAACACAACAAAAGCTTGAGATGAAGCTTCATCTCAGGCCATGTCGCATCTTTGAGCATACGACATGCTAAAAACACAGAGTGTTACATGCAAGCTCCGCCTAACTTGCATATTGATGCAGCTTACTTTCACGGCCAATGCACCATAGGAGCATGCCAATGTCGAGCTTCTTGATAAGAAGTATGAGCATCATAGAAATGGAATGCAACTTATCTCATCATGTGTGGCCACAATCATCTCTTTAATTGCAATACGAGCCAGTTGATATGAGCGGCCAATATGCCGCAATCATCTCGCTTATTCGATGATATAAGCGACAATACACTTTGGACCGGCAATGCTGCAACTCATCGTGACTGCCTACGTACCCTTCCCTACTCTAAAAGGATCGAGTATTGACAATAGTTCATCCTCGAAGGGATAACAACTTAAGCCAACTCGTGTTGCAAGGCCGTGGCCAAGCAATGATGGACTGATCTGTATAGGTCGTTCCATCAAAGAGGCACAAATGTTACACATAACTTATTCCGCGACATGGCATAATGATGCTTTCGCATCATATGCCTCATTGGCAAGGCTACGCAGCTATAAATGAGGCATAAACATCATTTATGCTCTTCCGGCTAAGCTATGAAGCTTACTTGGTGCACAGTCCGTATATGCACCTTCAACCAACTACCCCTATGCATATATGTCTTAAGGACATATCTACAACTTAAACCGGGAACCAGTTTGACATTCACCTACTCACATTTTTGAGGTGCTTGTCACTATTCATGGTCGTTGCCAAAGGCAAGTGCTGTGAAGCGCCATGATAGCTATATTTCCGACGTAGGTCATTCATGACCGAACAATATAAATCTATGTGTATTTTATATTTTGTAAACTACATAACTCTTAACTCTATGTGGATACCAAATTATGGCATCTTCAACGGCCGTCGCCATGGCTAAGAGCCGTGAAACGCCATTATGGTTGTATTTCCAACTTTGTCCCTAGGCCAACTCCAATGTCCATCCATGATGGTTGTACATTTCCTCGGCCAGCCTGCTCTGACCTGGTGCACTATTGTGTTGCGATGTTGGCCTTAGGAAATTCCAATATTTACAACCATGATAGTTGTACATTGCCTCGTCCAGCCTGCTCTGGCTTGTTGCATCATTGTGATGCGACATTGGCCATAGGCCAATAACTTGCGCAATGTGTTATGTTAGCGTTACTTTGTTCAAGGCCATCCTCCCAACTGGCCTAATGCATCATGATGATGCGACATTGGCTCTTGGCCAATATAAATCACGTAATGGACCATCAATGGTGCAATACTGGACCTAGGCCAATATGACTAACATAATGCGCCATTTTGACGCGATATTGGCCTTTGGCCAATATGCCGTCACAATGCGCCATAGTTGGCGCAATATTGGCACGAGGCCAATGTACTTCTTACACAACGGAAACTTGAGATGAATCTTCATCTCAAGCCATGGTGCATATTTGAGCATGCGTCATGCTAAAAATAAGGGGTATTATATATGCTATATTATGGGAGAGTTAAAGATGCTACAATGGATAATTTGTTATCGGTTTTTGATAGTGATCATCCATTGGTAAGAAATTTGTTTTGATAAGTGGGGCACTGTCAGTTGTATTAATGGTTGTTGATACTGCTGATTTCAATGGGTGGTTTCTTCGGAAAGTTGCGAGATTGGTTTCAGATATACTATTGATGAGAATTTAGTAGATTGAAAACAAGGGAAATCATAATGTATTATAAAGTTGTTCTTGTAGTGACAAAATTGATGTACTTCCACTGTGTTTATCTCATACGAGATTGAAGCATTGGGTTCGTACACTTGGACGTAAAGGAGGATTGAATAAGGTTACTAGTGTTCATTTAGTTATTGTAGTATTATAGGTTGGGGTTTGAAACATCTTGTAGACGATACTTGTAAGATGGCGGGTGCTAGAGAAAATGGTTGGGATGTTGGAGATCAGGATGCAGGGAAATCAACGTTAAGTAATTTGATGGGTAAACGTGCTAGTGGAGGGAATCCAATGAATTCTCCGAGGATCCTGTGCCTAGAACTACTTTGGGGATATTAGGGTTGAGAGTGTTCTTCTTGATCAAGCGAAATTATTTGGTACGCCATGAGTTTTTCATCCTCACCATCTTACTACAACATTGGTGAGGGAAGAATAGAAATTCGTGCACATAAACAAGGAGTTGAAACCTATTCCTAACACTTTTGTGTCCTAGTTGTATGCTAGATTCGGCCCTTTATTAACCTAAGTTTCCTCTGAGAAACATAATTAGGTTTCCTAATCTTGTTCTTATTGATTGTTAGGGTTTTCGTAAATCTCCAATCATGAACGAGATAAATATAAATCACAAAGTTCTCTTAGTATCAGACTTTGTGATTCCTCAAGATAGATATCTAAAACTCGTCTTTGTTGATGGATTTAAGATTTTTCTTGAGAGGTGGTTAGTAATCCAGGCTTCTCATCTAACTGGGTGTAAGTGTTTCAGATTCGTGAGGTTTTCTAGATTTGTATATTGTAAACAAGATTTCCGATCCTTGATCTAAATGATCTAAAGGGAAATCAAATAAGCTTATCTGTTGAGGCATATTAGTATCAAAAGTCTTCACTTAGATTGAAGCAACTTTTAAGTTGTAAATAACGTCAGCTAAGGGGAATCAATTGCATATAACCTTGCGAGGTTCAAGAGACGTAAGGAGCATGACTGCAGTTGAATTTCTTGGAGGGTTAATTCGGTCTCAACTACATTCCAATCCGAAGTATGATAGTATGCTTGTGTCTGTAGCGGGTTAATTGATTTTGGTGTTCAAAGCTGGATGAAGTCCTGGGGTTTTTCTGAAGGTGCAATTTTCCTCATTAACAAAACTTCTGGTGTCTTGTGTTTTTCCTTTTCCGCATTTAATCTAGGTGTCTTGTTTTATCTTTATAATACAAGAATAACACAAGTAGTACATATTCAATTGTCATGTGCCTATTCTGTTAGCTTACTAGTTGCCTGCCCTAATAATAGTATGTGTGCCTTAATCGTTGTGACGTGTCGTCTAGTTATTTGGCAATTGTTGTCTGATAGGATAAGAACACGTGTCCAGCTATGATTGGTTAGTCATTAGGGTTTTTCTCCCAATCATGAGCTTATTTAAGTTGTAATGAAACCCTTTTTAAGGGTAAGTATGAATTAATAAAGTGTTAAGAGGCTATTACGGCAGAGTTACCATTATCCGGTCAATTTTCGTCCAAATTCCGTTACAATTACTTTCGATCGTGCTTAGAACTGTACAATTGGCATCAGATCCGTTCCTTCCTATCATCATGGTGGCTCAGACTTGCAAGGAATTACAAGAAACCAACAACATACAACAAAATGAGATCGATTCTTTACACTTGAAGGTAAACATCTAGCTCTGCAACTCTGTACAACATCGACAAAGGATGATCTACACTCGATGAAGGTAGAGATTGATACTAGTATGCAGTCATTAAATGCAGATATCGAAAAGGGTTTTCAATCTCAGTTGGATTTTTTTTTCTAATAGAATAGAGATCAAAATGGAGCTCAAGGATCTAATACCGGTGGATCTCCTTTTGCTTCTCATTTTGGTGGTCGAGATTCTACTCAATTTCATCGAATGCCAAAGCTCGATTTTCCTAGATTTGATGGTGATAACCCAAAAAGCTGGCTACAAAAATGTGAATACTATTTTCATATGAACAATATCCAGGTCATCCACAAGACAAGGATGGAGGCCATATATCTAGATGGCAAATCAAATAAGTGGTATGACAATTTTTGCCTTAATAAAACTCATATTCCATGGCAATATTTCCGTGATAATGTTTGTTCTAGATTTGAAAATCCTACTCATGATAATATAGTTGGCTTGTTCAATAAATTGGCTCAACTGAGCACTGTTGATGCTTATTTTGAAGAATTTGAGTATTACAAGGCCCTACTCTTAAGTGCTCATAAGGATTTTTCAGAAACATATTTCATTGCTAGCTTTATTGGTGGCTTAAAGGAAGAACTCAAAAGTTCAGTTCTCATGTTTGGTCCTAAAACACTACTTCATGCTTTTTCACTTGCAAGGATGCAAGAAAAAACTCTTGTCCTGCAATGAAACCCCCCTAAGCCTGCACCCAAATTTTTCTCTAACTCATTCTCCACCTCCAGACCTTTTCAACCAACCAACCTTTCCCCTACACCTACTTTTGTACCATCCACTTCATATACTCAACATTCCACACCTAAAGCTGGCCCAACTTTACCACTCAAAAGACTCACTCCTGAGCAGGTACAAGCCAGAAAAGCACAAGGGTTATGCTTCAACTGTGATGAAACTTACAAGAGAGGACAGATTTGTAAAAAACAGTACTTATGTGTGTTGATAGGGGAAGATGCTGAAGAAATTTTTGAACATGGAGGAGAGACAAAACATGAAACTGATGAAGACCCTCCAATTGAGAGTGATATGGAGATTTCCTTACATGCCTTAACTGGTAATATCTCAGGAGATACTATCAGAATTCCTAGTCTTGTCAAGAAAAAAGTTATTTCCATTCTTATTGATACTGGTAGCACACACAGTTTTATAGATTGTGCTTTGGCTATTAGCTTAAATTGTTCAATTTCTCAAACTGCTAGTTTATTGGTAACAGTGGTCAATATTGACAAAACAGTGAGTTCTGGTATTTGTTCTCAATTGGAATGGACTATGCAAGGTCACAATTTTTGTAGTGATTTGAGACTACTTCCTCTAAGAGGGTGTGACATAGTTTTGGGAGCAGATTGGTTAAGGAATCTGGGTGATGTTCTCTTCAACTTATCCAAGCCGTGCATTACTTTCAAACACAAAGGTAAGAAGATCACATTAACTGGTATTCATCAAAAGTCTTCTCTCAGCATGATGACTGGCTCTGCAGTCAAGAAATTTTTTCAGAAACATTCTCATGGCATAGTTGGCCAATTATTCTCCATTTCCAGCTCATCTGTCCAACCCACCACCCCACCACCAATTGACAACTTACTCAACCAGTTTCCTGATGTTTTTACTGAGACAAACACTCTACCACCTCAGAGAAATTTAGATCACAAAATCCCTCTCAAACCAAATTCTGAGCCAGTAAATCTCAGACTTATAGATGCCCTTATATTCACAAATCAGTTGTTGAGAATCTGGTCAAGGAAATGCTCCGCTCTAGCATCATACAACCAAGTCACAATCCATTTGCTTCTCCCATTTTGCTTGTCAAGAAAAAGGACAACTCTTGGAGATTTTATGTGGATTACAGAAAGCTGAATAGCCTCACAATTAAGGATAAATTTCCAATACCAGTTATTGATGAACTATTAGATAAATTACATGGATCCAAATTTTTTACTAAGATTGACTTGAAGTCTGGCTACCACCAAACCAGAGTTTACTCTTCTGACATCCACAAGACTGCATTCAGGACTCATCATGGTGTTGATGGTGGTTTTTAGTATAGGGCGAAAACTGTAAAAGTATGTCTACCTGACCCGGCATCAGAAGTAGTAGACCTTGATATGTTTATATTCCGCAAGGAATTTGGAGAATATATCAGAATCTGATGAGTGCCTATGTCTCTCTTCATATTATATTTGAAACTCAAGCTCCTAGATGAATTGTTCACTAGTATAGAGCCTAATGAGTATCTAAGATCCTAGTTGCATTACTCACTAATGCCAGAGCCTGCCGAGTATTCATTCTATGCTATGTTCCCCGGCCAAACTCTTGATGTTGACATGACATGACAATTAATGTTCACTCGCAACTGAGTAGCATGAATTTCCCGAAGTATCATGATTAAGATATGCATGGAAATACTCAATTAGAGACACGCAAAGTTATGCTGCCCTCGGAAACATAATTAGTGAATTTGTATGAACGCACAAAATTCACCAGAAATTGATTGATTCCATGTCAGCTCACAAAATTCAATCTTTCTAACCTAATTTTATTAATTTACAAAAATTAGGTTTTTTTGCGCCCTGCGCGATAGTTCGAACCCTATTGATCGAAACTAAACCTAGGCAAACTAGGAAATTGATCCATCAGGTAGGATCAAGATCCTACCAAAAGTCAGAAAATAAGAAATAAAGAGGAACTGTGACAAGTAAGAAATGAAAAGGAGACATGGCCGCGCCACTTGGCCGACCGATTTGCTTGACGAGCGCCACTTTGTATTGGGTGGCCACGCCCATGTTGTTGCTTGCCGGACCCTTTCCCACCGACCAATCAGATTGCTTTAAATGTGCCACACACACTTTTAATAAAGTTAGAAGTTGGCTGGTCGACACACTTAATTCCTTAAGGAATTTAATATAGGATGCCCATGTCAGTCTTAAAACGATCACGACCGTACGTTTTGGCCACTCGATTTATCAAGTCTAGCCACTTCTTAACACGGTCGGACAAGTACCACCACACACACCGACGGGCCAACTATTGCATTGGCCAATCGGAATCCTTCCAACTCGCCAACAGAGCCACTAACCGATTGCTCAAAGTTAGTTGGCCGCGCGACTTGCAAAACCCTAATTTCTATTAGGCGGCATTACATTACTGCCGCAAAACGATCTCGGCCGTCCAACTTCGACATCCGAATTGACCGGCCTAGATTCAATTCCGATCGACAGACAAGGCGCGGATACACTCACTAGCGGCCAGACTATAACGCTGGTTGGTCGAATGATCCACATCATGCGGCCAACACCAAAAACCGTTGACCCAAAATGGGTTGGCCACATGGCATTTTTTATTTAAGTAGAATAACTCAAATGTTTACAACAAAAGTATAACTAAAACAGAACATTACAGACTTTTACATAGAAATATGAAACACTTAGCAAAATTTATAATATTTTCTTCCAGGCATTTCAATTTGGATCAAGTGAGCTGGTCTTCCTTCATGATACTGAATTTCACCAAACATCAGTCTTGCACCTTTTTACCAAGCAATCTGCTTTGAGACATTGTTCTCCTGTAACAATGCTTATAATGAATTTATGTTAAGTATTTCTAGCATTCAACCATCTTGATTTAAAGCACCAGGGCACATCTCCTTTAGCAAAGTCTTTAATTACTGATTTAGAATCTGATCTAATGATAATTTTGTCACAATGTAACTTAACTGCCCATTCAATAGACCAAATCACTTCCATAGACTCAGCAATATAATTTGTAGCTATTCCTAAACCTCCTGAAACTATCCCAATAACCTGACATTCATGATTTCTTGCAATGACACCAAATCCTGCCAATCCTGGATTCCTAATTGCTGCTCCATCACAACAAAATAGAACATATCCACTTGGAGGATTTAACCAATAACATTCTGTGATAGCTGAAAATTTGAGTTTTCTAGGACCTAGATTGAAAAAAGCCAGGATATGTGAATCATAGTCTTGACTCCATCTAGTGCCCTTCATTCTATAACCTCCATGGTGTACTAGTTTTAAAATTCTGCTCTTGAAAGAATTCACATTTGGTTGCACATTCTCAAAATGAATTTTATTTTTTAGAAACCACAGTTCTCTCATAGTAGAAAAGCCTTGTAGTAAACCAAACTTCCTTGACTATGGGACTTTTTTGTTTTGCAAGTTTAATAATTTTTTCAAATGAAGATGGTATAGGAAGGTTAAAGATGTTACCTAGCTAACCATAGCCATATGCTTTTGCTGAAACTGCAGGACCAGAGAAGATGTCACATGCTATCTTGATCTTGCTTACAAACACGGCATTTTGAAGCTAAAGAAAAGCCTTTATGCAGCATTTTCTCATCATCTACATAAATTCCTTGATGAAGTTTCCAAACATTGCTTGCTATTCCTGGATGAAGATAAGACTTCCAAATATAAGAAGACCAGTTAATGTGTACCTCTTTAGATCTAATTTTATCAACTGCTGCAGCTGTAGAAAATTTTCCTTTGATGTCACCACTCCAGATTATTTCATATGTTGCACCATGAGCAGTAGGAAATGGCATATGAATGAATTGTTGGAGTTCTGAGGGTATTTGCCAGTTACCATTATGCAAAAGATCCTTTACTTTCATGTATAAATTATTCTTGACAAAATCAGTGTAACCCATTGTATTAATGAGAGGACATTCTCCATTCCATGTATCAAACCATACAGAAATGTTCTCTCAATTTCCTACAATCCATTTGACATTTTCCTTAAGTGCTTACCATGCCCACTTCAAACCAGGCCGCACAGTTGTTGATGGTGGATTTTCATTTAAGGTTAAAATTGTAAAAAAACAGAAAATCATGCGCTGACATCTTGTAAAAGATAAAGCCATTAATAAGTGTTGGATACTCCTTCACTTTACTAATTCACCTAGAATGGAGCATGTGGCAACAATCCCATTATGTGAATACATGAAATTCATCCAGGTTGGAGCATGTAGCAACAATCCCATATACCCGGTGAATTTCTAATATTATTAATTAATGCGCAATCAGCCTTGTATTTCCTGTACTCATTATCGGTGCGGCATGGCATCGAGTGTTGCTCTTCAGGCACAGCAACACGAACCTCAAGCATTATAATGAAACCATGTACGAAATACCCGTACGTGCCGACTCTCGTTGTGTTATACTAGCCCGATTGAGACCTCTCGGTGTGTTATACTAGCGATTGAGCATCGGATGGCCAAGTATCGGTCCGGATATGATCATGATCATCCAACTCCACAAGCATGATTGGATGACCCGGATCAATTCCATCACACCCAACGGGTATGGAATATCCCTTTGCCGAACCAACGCGGACCCGCATGGTCGGCCTCCCCAAAAGATTGGCCTAGCTTTCAAGACATCCAAACCGAGGAGCGGTATGGACGGAAAACCCTAAATTAGGGTTTGCGGCATATTACATGTGTCGCAAAGCGGTCTCAACCATCCATCTTTTCGGGTATAGATGGAGGGTGTAGATGTAGATTCAAAGGGCCGAGCATGTCAACACAATCACCGTGGGACGCCTACATACGACCAATCGGTCAGGGACCAACCATGGTTGGTTATCCCAATTCGTACGCAAGATAAAGCATGGTCGCACGGCCTTGAGACCCAAAATTAGGGTTTTGAGCATCACGAGCATCCATCTTCTCCGGCACGAATGGAGGGTCCAAGATTAGATTAAGCAGGTCGGTCATACCTGCATGACCACCGTGGACCCATCTATCCCCTCACCCGTCGGACAAGGCATATCATGCACAGGGTTATTCCAAGACGCGCGCCCAAACTAGCGTGGTCACACCTCCCAAACAAAGAGGCCGATCTCGACCGCTCAACTTCATAGGACGATTTGGATGGCTCGGATCACGTTTTCATGGGATATTCGGGTATAGGCGTGAACACCGGCCTACCACCTTCACACCAAACCGATCGGCCAAGACCAGGCCAAGATTGGTCATCTTGGAACGTGCGCCCTAAATAGGCATGACGCGCGGCTCTTGCGGCCTTGGTTTCTGTCACAAATTGATATCGACCACTCAACTTCACCGGACGAATTGGTGGCCCGGATCATACTTTCGTGAGGTAATGGGTATAGGCGCCTACACCGTCATGCCGTCTACACGCATGTACGGTCGGCTGGCCAAAGTCATATCCCAAGCCGGGATTCGACCCGGGTGAAGAGGGATGCTTGCGCACCTCTTCTAAAACCCTAATTCCACCAACGGTCACGAGATGAGTGTTTCAAAGATCATCTCGTCCGTCCAACTTCACCGGCTTGGTTATACAACCCCAGTCGGGAGTTAACTGGTCGGTGAGGCGTCATGGTAATCACCACCCATCACTCTACCACACCGGGATGCGGCATTTGCATAAAATACACATGATACTTCACAAGTATCAACTTCCCGAATAACGCAGGTTATTCAACTTAGCATTACATGCTACCTTTCTTGGATCCCACGATCCACACACTCGAGACATCAATCATGTCACAAAGCGGGGGATACATCTTGGGGTATTGGTCGGGCGGTTTACGGCGTGCGGCGTGCAACGCGCCATCACAAGAACGTGTCGGGAAGTCATGGACGGTTAGAGATGACGGGAGAAGTGGGCAAGGCGGGTCGTGTAACACCAGGACTCCACTTCCTCCACTTCCCACGAGAGACGTGAATAAGGCTCAAATGACTTGTATAAATAGATTCTCCTACCTATTTTCCAAAACGGGAGAAAAACGGGATAAAAAGAGGAGACGGGAGAAAAAACAACACAAGTCCGGACGAGATGAAACCAAGTGTTAATACACAACGTATTCAAACACCCGAGCACGCTTGCATCAATCGTAAGCTGCTCACCTTTACGTTACAAGTCATAAGCAAGCCAACACCTTCACAATCTCAACACCTTCTTCGCTTCCCTCCCTAAGATCAACCCCATCTCCTTCACTTTGTGATTGAAACAAGTCTCGGAAAGACCATTTCTTGGTTTAGGGACTTGCACGACATTGATTCCGAATCTACAAGCACTCACCGCGCGGTGCATTTGTTTAGGGTTTAGATTCATTCCTCATCCACACACCCCAAATTACCTAAACCGGCAGGAATAGTTTTCACCCATAAACAATTGGCGACCACAGCGGGAGGTTGATCTCTCGGTTGCAAAAAATTGAATTCTCAATTTTTCGGTTTTCATCTCACGATGTATCCTCACTCGGAGACCATTGGTGGTTCGGGATATCATGGGAAGTGTATCTAGAATCTTTGGAGGATGTCTTTGCAAATCAAGCCAGGTATCGCTAGAAGACAAGAGCGAGACATTCCGCCTTTGAATGATATAACAACGCAATTACAAGAAGGGTCGGCAGGCATCTACTCAAACAGTGCAAGAAACGTTGGATCCTTAGTCAGGAGTCACACCTTTACCAGTAGAGATGCAAAAAGAGCGCGTAATCACAGGGGACTCAGGAGAGACGAATAACATGGTCCAACCGAGGCAACGAAGACTCGAGGCAACTCCATAGAGGAAAAGACTTGTCAGGGTACCACAACGTCTACAGGATAAAGGAATGGAGCTGCGACTTACGGATCCTGTTTGGAAGATTTATATCTCAAGACCCTTGTCGAAGCCGGAAGGGCTGTTCAATCCGCATCGACCTTTCAACTAAGTGAAGAAATGCTTGACGAAGGAGAGATCAATCAAGGAACACGTGAGTACGAGAGGATGGGAACGTTCAATTTCGATCACTTAGCAGTGATATTACAACACCTCCCATCACCAGAGCCGGAGCGACGCAAATCCCGGCATCTCATCAAGTGTAACACCTCTGGTAGTCACCGGAGCAACAACTTCCACTCCTTCATCAGGACGAGGAGCCGGAGGGACGAGAGGAGGACCATCCCCCATTACCATTGCAGACTTGATGGAGAAGCAGGAAGTTCTTGCTAAGACTCAAACGGATATGGCCGCAACTCAGAAAGAGGTACTCACTTTTCTTAAGACATTAACTGATCGATTTCCACAAGAGCCGTGACAGCCCCTGGAGCAAAAAAGGAACGCATTCAACGCACCGGAGAATGTACTTCAGCGACGCGGACCTCCATGGACCTGATCAAAGAAGCGACATCAGATATGGCGGTCATGTCATGGAGACTCCTACACTGGGGACTGATCCTCACAACGATCCTCCTCAAGTCAATAGTTTCACTATGAACCGAGGAGTAGGTGGATCGGGAAGCGTTTTCTCTAGTGGAAAGTTTATGCGAACTTTCACACCTCTCGAAGCGCACGGAGACATTTTGCTGCAATCAACCAGAGGAAGGTCACAACCGTGCACTACATGTCACCGCACGCATCAAGGATTCATAGTTCAAGACGGCCCTCATCGACACATGAGCGTCTTCGAATGTGATTACTCTCAAGATTCTCAGGACATCCAAGGTTCTCCCAGGCAAGGTCGTACGGAAGCTTACCACAATGACGGACTTCGAGGAAAACCAAACCGGCACATACGAGAAGCTCATGCGGAAAAGAATCGGACAAGTTCGTTGCATCCCATTCCCCACGTGGGCGTCAATTCGGGAAGAAGAATGGCTTGCATCATTGAGGGCTAGTACCCACGATGCATCTTTCTTGACGAAGCATTCTTCTACATCATGTGAAGCCACGACCCACGTTCACACGAAGAGGAACGAACTTTTATGGCGAGTCGTGACCGAGAAAGGGAAAACGGTATACCGACACTTTGCCATTATCAATTAGCGGGGAGACGTTACCAGTCTCTCCACCCAATGGAATGCTACAACATCAACGAACCTCAAGAACAAGTGTTAGATGCTCCACACGGCAGCCTGCAAGATGGCACCAACTCCACAACCGATGATATTGAAATCGTTGAGGAATCTCCTAGGCCTATCTCCATCGGCCAACCTTGTGTACGGATAAACGCATGAAGCTCTTGGAACTTCTCAAAGAGTACCAGGACATATTCGCTTGGAAATATGAAGAAATGCCGGATTTAGATGAAAATTGGTCACCCATCATCTACATGTCATGCCTGGACCCAAGTCGGTTAAACAGTTGTAGTTCAGATACGAGGAAAATGGATAGATCAGGTGCTGCATAGACTTTAGAGACTTGAACAGTCTTTGCTCCAAAACGATCCTCCTCTACCTAACATCGACATGTTAGTAGATGCAACCAGCGGACACGGCATGTTCTCTTCCATGGATGGATGTAGCGGCTACAACCAGGATAAGGATGTACGAGCATGATACGGGGCATATATCTCACCAACGGGCGATACAACCTTGACCTTACATAGCGGCTCCACAGACGGAAGAGGAAAACCACCGAGATACAACATCCTGCGCGTCCGTCAACTCCAACTCCAGTACCACATGCACGACTCCCACAATGATGAAACAATGTCCAAGATATTCCATATCGGCTCGACAACAACCACTACGAACAAACCATGTAAACCACGCTCGGGGATCGAGGCTCGGCATGAAGTTCCTTCACCGTCGATCAAGGAATTCTTCAACATGAAAGAGATGGTCGAGTCAAGAAGCATGGAATTCGCAAGGGTAAATCGACCGAAGAGGAAACACTTCAACGCTCCCTCTAAGCTAAGCCGCTTCAATGGTCTATTCAAAAGCCGCCTCAACGCTCTCTCCGGGCCCACGTTCGCCAGAATCCTTCTTGACACTCTCTTCAGGAGATCCACCTCAACGTTCGCACCGAAACCACTTTAACATCCTCTCGAGCCGTTTCAACACTCAAAGCCGCATCAATAATCTGCGCTCTCGATCAAATTATCTTTGATGTACTCATTGCTCAACATACGTCTCATCCATCCTTCATGAGGGCCCGGGGCGGAGCATGAAAAACCTTGAAGTCGACGGGGAGAAGGGTTATCTTGTGGAATGGATATTTTCATATAGTTGAAAAGCGCGGTGAACAACTCATCATCAATGTTCGGCATATCTTTGAAGTTGTCAACACATCCTGACTTGGCACCAACATTATCCCCAAAAGACATCTCAACAGGAGTTCTTTTCTTCATTTTACAATAAAAGACATGAGTCAGTACTTGTATAAAAATGCGTGTGATGTGTAGTCACACACGTTTAACATACATTCACGTTGGAGTACACAAGGTGGTATTGGGTCCAAACACCGGTGTTGATCAAGTCACAAGTCCGGTATTGCTCAAGTTTCAAGTCCGGTGTTGATCAAGTCACAAGTCCCGGTATTGCTCAAGTTTCAAGTCTGCAGTATTGATCAAAGTCACAAGGTGGTATTCGAATAAAATAGGCGTACGCAGCGTAGGGCTGGTTTTCGGTCGAAACACAGGGTCAACGTTCAGTCAGGCACGCGGCGGGTCACACTTGATCCCAGCCCCATATTGGTCGAAGCAGACACAGCCGTCCCCAATCAAATCTCTCTCTCCAGAAGAAGGCGTTTCAGCTCCAACACTTCAACGCTTTCTACAGGACCCATATTTACATTTGAGCACACAAGGTTTATTTTTCAAAAAAAAAAAAAAAAAACAAGCTTGCTCACATCGGGTCCCACGTTCGAGCAAAGCAAACAAGCAGGTAGGTGTTTGGTCAAAGCATCAAGTCCGGTGTTTAGTCAAGCTAGCTGGGTCGGTGTTTGGTCGAAGTAGCAAGATGACACTCGAGCAATTACATCAACCGTACGGTCAAAGTAGGTTCAGGACATGGCCGACGTTTGAAACATGTACACGGTGGTCCCGCGTTTGACCGAAGCATACATATCTTCCCATGTTCGAATCAAGCATGATTACATCGGGTCCCACGTTCGATCAAGCAGACGCAATGAGCCACGATTAACCAAAACGAGGCACATCAAGCCCACATTCGATCAAGCGGGTGCAATAGCCCCACACGAACGAAAACAGGCGTAACGGTCCATCCAGCGGGCAAGACCGACATCATGCTGGGGGAACACTCGCCGGACGCCTCTTGAACGTGACATGCTCCAAGGACGGGATGACCCGTCTCTCTGGTAACATCTAACTTTGTCTCATAAGCTTTGTCTCTAATCTTGTCACCATCTCATGCCTACCCCACAATAGTGTAACCATTATGTGCTACGCAGGGGACTTAATGTCGATGGTGGATTTTCATTTAAGGTTAAAATTATAAAAAACCAGAAAATCATGCGCTGACATCTTGTAAAAGATAAAGCCATTAATAAGTGTTGGATACTCCTTCACTTTATTAATTCACCTAGAATGGAGCATGTGGCAACAATCCCGTCTCGTGAATACATGAAATTCATCCAGGTTGGAGCATGTAGCAACAATCCCATATACCCTGTGAATTTCTAGCATTATTAATTAATGCGCAATCGGCCTTGTATTTCATGTACTCATTATCGGTGCGGCATGACGATCGAGTGTTGCTCTTACGAGCAACACGAACCTCCAATCATTATAATGAAACCATGTACGAAATACCCGTACTGGTGACTCTCGATGTGTTATACTAGCCCGATTGAGCCCTCTCGGTGTGTTATACTAGCCGATTGAGCATCGGGACTGACCGTATCGGTCCGGATATGATCTGATCATCCAACTCCACAAGCATGATTGGATGACCCAGATCAATTCCATCACCCTGAGCGGTATGGAATATCCTTTGCCGAACCAACGCGGACCCCCGCATGGTGGCCTCCCAAAAGATTGGCCTAGCTTGCCAAGACATCCAAACCAGAGCGGTATGGACGGAAAACCTAAATTAGGGTTTGCGGCATATTACATGTGTCGCAAAACGGTCTCAACCATCCATCTTTGCGGTATAGATGGAGGGTGTAGATGTAGATTCAAAGGGCCCGAGCATGTCAACACAATCATCGTGGGCGCCTACATACCCGATCAATCGGTCATGAACAACCATGGTTGGTTATCCCAGTTAAATGCACCGAATAAAGCATGGTTGCACGGCCTTGAAACCCAAAATTAGGGTTTTGAGCATCACGGCGTCCATCTTCTCGGCACGAATGGAAGGTCCAAGATTAGATTAAGCAGTACGCTCATACCAAAGATGACCACCGTGGACCCATCTATCCCCTCACTCGATCGTCAAGGCATATCATGCCTGGTTATTCCAAGACGCGCGCCCAAACTAGCGTGGTCACACCTCCCAAACCGCAAACCGATCTCGACCGCTCAACTTCGCCAGGACGATTTGGATGGCTCGAGATCACGTTTTCATGGGATATTCGGAGTATAGGCGTGAACACCAGCCTACCACCTTCACACCAAACCGATCGGCCAAGACCGAGCCAAGATTGGTCATCTTGGAACGTGCGCCCGAAATGGGCATGACGCGCGGCTCTTGCGGCTTTGGTTTTTGTCACAAATTGATCTCGACCACTCAACTTCATCGGACGGGTGAGTGGCCCAGATCATACTTTCGTAAGGTAATGGGTATAGGCGTCTACACCGTCATGCCGTCTACACGCATGTACGGTCGGCCTAGCCAAAGTCATATCCCAAGTGGGATTCGACCCGGGATGAAGAGGGATGCTTGCGCACCTCTCCTAAAACCCTAATTCCACCAACGGTCGCGGATGAGTGTTTCAAAGATCATCTCGTCCGTCCAACTTCACCGGCTTGGTTATACAACCACAGTGGGAGTTAACTAGTCGGTGAGGCGTCATGATAATCACCACCCATCACTCTACCACACCGGGATGCGGTACATAAAATACACATGATACTTCACAAGTATCAACTTCCCGAATAACGCAGTTATTCAACTTAGCATTACATGCTACCTTTCGTGGATCCCACGATCCACACACTCGAGACATCAATCATGTCACAAGGCGGGGATACATACCGGGGTATTGGTCGGCGGTTTACAGCGTGCAGCGTGCAACGCGCCATCACAAGAACGTGTCAGGAAGTCATGGACGGTTAGAGATGACAGGAGAAGTGGGCAAGACTGGTCGTGTAACACCAGCACACACCTCCACTACTCCATCACTCCACTTCCTCCACTTCCCACGAGAGACGTGAATAAGGATCAAATGACTTGTATGAATAGATTCTCCTACCTATTTTCCAAAACAGGAGAAAAATATGAGACAGGAGAAAAAACAACACTAGTCCAGACGAGACAGAAACCAAGTGTTAATACACAACGTATTCAAACACCCAGAGCCTGCTTGCATCAATCGTAAGCTTTGCTCACCTTTGTTACAAGTCATAAGCAAGCCAACACCTTCACAATCTCAACACCTTCTTCGCTTCCCTCCCTAAGATCAACCCCATCTCCTTCACTTTGTGGCCGAAACAAGTCGGAACGGCCATTTCTTGGTTTAGGCCGGACTTGCACAGATTGATTTCAGAATCTACAAGCACTCACATGTGATGCATTTGTTTAGGGTTTAGATTCATTCCTCATCCACACACCCCAAATTACCAAAACCGGTAGGAATAGTTTTCACCCATAAAGAACAGTAGATAATTTCCAGTTAGAAATCCATTGTCCATTTCTGTCCTTTTACTTTGTTGTTAAGAACATTGACCAATCATCTGAGAAGCTAATAATTTCCACATCATCTTCATTAATAATGCCCTGTTAACATCTGCTAATCTTCTAATACCCAAACCACCTTCATGAAATGGAGTGCATACTTTATGCCAGGCCAAAGTTTCATATTTTATTACTTATGCATCACCTGACCATAAAAAATTCCTCATTATTTTCTCACATTGCTTAATGACAGAACTTGGACATTTATATACAACCATGTTATAGATAGGAATATTGCTAAGCACAGATTTGATCAGCACCAACCTATCATAAAAAGATAGCAGTCTTCCTTTCCATACTGATAAATAGTCTTATATCATCTCAACCATAGGCCACACAAGTGTGATTTGACTCTTCCTGGATGTAAAATGACTCCCAAGTATTTGTCAGGGAAAGATGTTAGTTCCATTTGCAGCATAGCTGATATTTGATTTTTTCTCACTGAAGTACATCCATCAATAAAACATTTACTCTCAGTCTTGTTTATGATCTGACCAGAACATTTCTGGTAATCTTCAAGTAGTTTTATTAGATTTATTATACTTCTTTTGGAGCCATTCTTTGAAAACAAAGATATCATCGGCAAATAAGAGATGAGTAGGAGAAATACCATTTAAAGTTACCATTGGCTGTAATTTTCTTGTTTCTACCAGTTTAGTTAATCCTCTACTCAAAACTTCCTTCATTAAGACAAAAAGAATTGGAGATAATGGATCTCCCTTCAAGCCTACGTGCATTAAAAAAAAAATCCATTTGGGCCACCATTAACCATAACAGATATTTTGGCAGAAGTAAAAAGAATTCTTAACCATTCACACCATGCAACTGAAAATCCATATTGTTGAAGAACTTTGAAGACAAAGTCCCAACTGACAGAATCATATGCCTGAGAGATGTCCCGTTTTAATCCCAAATTACCTCCTCTTCTTTTCTTCTTCATTTCATTTACTAATTCTGAATCTAACATCACCCGTTCATGGATATTTCTACCTTTTATATAAGCAACTTGTTGTGGAGAAATTAGCTTATTCATGAGAGATCCTATTCTTGTAGATATGATCTTTGTGAATACTTTAAAGCTAAAATTACTCAATCCAATGCGCCTGAACTGATTGGGTTTTTTAGCACCCTGAGTTTTGGGAAATAAGACTAAAAAGTTGGAATTAAGACCTTTAGGTATATATTTTCTTTTCCAGCAATATTGAATAGCTTTAATGAAATCATATTGAATAATATCCCAACATGCTTGATAGAATATACCTGAAAAACTGTCAGGGCCTGGTGCACTATCTCCATCCATAGCAAAAACTGCATTCTTGATTTCTTCTATTTTTGGTGTAGCTTCTAGCGTTCACTGATCCTCCTCTGTGATTAATTTTGGAATTACATCAAGAATAGATTCATTGTCTTCAACTTCCTGAAACTGAAATATTTTTTCAAAGAATTTAACTAAAGTGTCAGCTATTTGCTTTTGATCTGAAATCATAGTACCAGTTTCATCCTCCAATTCACATATGTTATTTCTAGTTTGTCTGATCTTTATATTAGCATGGAAAAAATTGGTATTTGCAGAACCTTCTTGAACCCATCTTATTCTTGATTTTTGCTTCAGTAGAGTACTATATTGCACTTCTCTAGAATTAAGTTCATTTTGAGCTTGTACCAGATCTAGTAAGACACTTTCATCATGTGGATTACTGTCTGAAAGTAACATCTTTGCTTTTACTGTTTCTTCTGCTCCTTGAATTTTCACTTTAACATCACCAAAAACTTTCCAATTCCATTCCTTGAGCAAAATTTTAAGCCTCTTGAGTTTTTACATGAAAATGTATGGAGGATCACCATTTAGTTCTTACCTTATTTATGCAACCAATTTTAGAAAATTAGGATGTTGTAACCATATTTTTGAAACCTTAAAGGAACATTTGTTGGTTTTGGAATATTGTTTGAACCACCCAACAATGGAGCATGATCTGAAGCTATTAGAGACCAACTTTGTATCCCCAATCATTATAAACTTGTAACCATTTCATATTAACTACAACTCTGTCAAGATTACATAGAATTCTCTTGTCTCCTTGCTGACAATTTGACCAAGAAAATTAAAGTCCAATCTTAGGAGCTTGCAAAAGTTCACATGAATTTAAACAATCACTGAAATCAATCACTGATCTTCTTGAAAGACTTCTACCACCCATTATTTCTTCCATTGTAATAATTGCATTAAAATCACTAAAGACTGCCCAAGGCTTGTTGAATTCACTTATTAACTGCATTTCAGACCATAAAAACCTTCTTTGAACAACATTGACATGTGCATGAACACCAGACATCAACACATCACCTACTGCCACTGTTATCATTTGACTTGTAATAGAAACAACTGAAGGAGTACTAATTGATCTATTCCAAAAGAGCCAAATATTACTTTTATGAGTATTAGTTTAATTATGAATCACCATATATTGCATACTGGAAGATTCACTTTCTTGCAAAATGAAGAAGAACACTTAATTTTTGGTTCTGCTATCCACACTAAAGATGGATTAAATTGACTTACTAAAGAATATAACTTCTGCTTGGCCCTAGCTCTTCTAAGACCCCTTATGTTCCAAAAAATTACTTTCATTGTTTAGGTTGGAGGTTTTTTGGACCTCCCTTACCAATATTTCCTCTAAAGTTGTATTTCTTGGGTACTGGATTGGTAATCTTCTCACTAGAAGTGCTGCCAGAAGTATTATTCAACACAATTTCATTACCCTTCTTTTTACCTGCAGATGTCTTGACAACTAAAGACCAAGTAGTAAAAGGTACTGGCTCTGATGTTACCATTCCTGAACCTGCATCTATAAATTCAACTTCACTTTTCTCCAATTCAGAAATTTCAGCTATCTGAAGTAATTTTTGTGGTGCCAATTCAATAATAACCTCTTCTTCAACATTAATATCATTTTCTTCTAAATTTTCAGGATGTTCCAAAGCACTAAATCTTCCACCCACACTTTTAATTGCATTTGAATTACTAAGAGCTTGTTGTGACACAGGATGTATAATATGATTGACTATAGAATCTTCTTCTAAACTAAGCTTGTGCACATGACTAGGAGTACTTACTTGTTTTATAGGACTAGCAATACTGACTTGTTTTATTGGATTACATTCAACTTCTGATCTGTCACATATATCAAAACAAGTGTGAGGAGATGCTCTGCCAACACTTGTTTGTGGAGGAATTCTACTAGCAACATGATTTTTATTTTTCTCAACTCTGCATTCAGAAACCAAATGACCAATAATATGGCAAGTATGACAAAATTTGGGGCAATCAGGGATGAGAATATCTTGAAAGAAACCTCCAAGTTTGGTACCTATCCAAATTTTATTAGGAATAGGATTTGCAAAATAAATTTCCACTAGTACATTAGCATAATAGCCTACTTCACATTTTGCAGTAGCATCATCAATTTTCACTGGTGTACCAATCTCCTGACATATAGTGAATAAGATCTTTTGTTTCCAAAATTCTAAACCCAATCCCGGTAGACGAACCCATACTTGAGCTTTAGAAGTCCTTTGATATGATGGCCTGAAATTTGAAATCCAATTTCTAATATGTAAAACTTGATTATTAACTTCCCATTGACCAGATTTGATGTATCGTCGATCAATTTCATTATCAAGTTTAATAGTGAAAAAACCTTTTCCCAGTGGAATAAGTTTGCAATCTCCAACTAATTTCCATTGTTGTCGTAAAATTATAGCAGCATCAATAAATTTAATCTTCTGTAATGCTAATCTTCCTATCAACGAAAACTTCCATGGATTTAATCCCTCTTCAAAGAGATCATCAGGCAAATCAACCGAAGGAACTTTTGGAATTTTTTCTGTGTTGCTATCTAAATTTTGTGAAGGAATTTCACCAACAGAAGCGGTTTTAGGACAAAGATCCATTAAACCACTTGAGTTAATGATCGCTAAACATGGAAGAGTTGAAAAAACTAAGAATTAAAGATGAATTTTCACCTGAATTAATGATGAAGACGCACGAAAACCAAGATCTGAGAAGAAAAAAATTACTGAGTCGGTCGCCAGATTTGCAGAGTGTAACTCACCCCGCAACATCTTATACCCTGTTGTGAATTTACAACTATATGTTATCGTGCAAAAGCGTTGTAACGGCCACTTGCGGTTGCAAAACTCATAACTGATTTTTCTTGTTGCGATTCGCAACAAATTTGTATACCACATGTGCCATTCGTCAGTGTGGCTGCCCATTCTTTTAAGTTTTTTTTTTTCCGCCCAAATAGTGGAATTTCTATAGAACAGGCTGGTTGTTTCTACCCGACTTTCTCCAAAGGCGGTGTGGAGGGTTGATTTCTGACCTTATTATATTAACTTTGAATTATATTTTCCCTCTTTCATCACCTTCAGGGACAAGGAACCAGTTGTTCCCAGTTCTACAATTTCCACCATTACCAGAAACTTCTGCAATCTCCTACAATCTCCACCGTTACCAGCAACTTCTGCAATCGAAATATATTTTTAGACGAGGAAGTCACACTTTCAGAAACAAATTTGTCTCCGATGTGTAGGTAGTAACACGTTCAGAGAGGAGGGGGAAGTAGATTTGAAAAAAAGAGCAAGTCCTCAACAATTGATGGAGATTCTTCAACGGAAAGATAAGTTAACTCTATCGTAATCTTTAATTCGATTAGAATTGCTGAATCTTCGATTTAAAATCGATTTTCAGAAAATTCCTTAAGGGTTCTAAAACCTAATTTCTTTGATTTCATATCGATTTTACTCTCGGATTTATGATCGTAACACAGATTTACAAATATCTCATCTTAATCTCTCTTTTGAATTGAAATTTTCGAAATTTTTTGTCAATTTTTTTCTTGGGTTTGGGCAGATCTTCGATATTTTTAATCTGACATTTTCTCTTAACGAGATATTAAGTAATTATTATATTTTGGTTTGGTAGTGAAAGCGTTAAACGAAATCACAGCATCAACTTGGATGGAGGGTGGTATATGCATGGGTTGGAGATGGTGATCTACCTCCTTGGTCTGGTGTTACTTGCTCTGTACAAGGAGATTATAGAGTTGTCACTGAGTTGTAAGTAGAATTTTACATGTTTCCTAGTAGTCTAAGGGATTCCATTTCAGTAACTATTTTGATTTCCATTGTTTCCCTACTTTGTAATGCCATAAAATTGTATTAGCATCGCCTGGTAGGTGCCGCATGAGTACAACACAACTAGGGTTAACCTGTATCAATAAAATAAGAGAGGGAAACATCTTGTACTTGATGATATGCTTTCGTTTTGTAATAGATAGACCTCATAATCTGAACTAATCATGTTTTCGGGTTGATGGAATTTAAGATCATTCTCAAAAAACTGGTTTTCTTCTTATGCAGTATCAATTGTTGGGCCTTTCCCCACAGCTATAACCATACTTATTGTTTTCTATGCGTGAAGCTGCTGACTTAGT
Organism: Papaver armeniacum; assembly: GCA_023531295.1. Classification (NCBI taxonomy): domain Eukaryota; kingdom Viridiplantae; phylum Streptophyta; class Magnoliopsida; order Ranunculales; family Papaveraceae; genus Papaver; species Papaver armeniacum. The sequence continues at coordinate 75,349 of JAJJWW010013484.1, forward strand.
GGTCAACGAGTGAAACTTGTTCTTCCTTCGCTCCTTAAGGTGAATTTTCTGAAAATTGTAGTGTTTATTCAATTCTGCTGTTGTCGCTAAGCCCTCCCCAAGAAAGAGTCTGAAACTTGTTCTTCCTTCGCTATTCAGTTAGGAAACTTGGTAGCTAAGCCCTCGGATGAGCATTTCTGGTTCAGCTCTCCCCATGTCGTCCTCTTTTTGCTTCATTTCATCAATTGATGGCTTGACACCATTTAAATGTGGTTTATATTGATGAATTGTATAGATCTGGATCTGTGACTTCAATGTGTTTATGTTGGATTTACATCTTCAACACTACTCACTAGTACCACCACTACTACTTCTATAGTAGTCACTAGTTCATAGGTTGTACTTCAGATCTTTTGTTTAATAATTCTAGCTCACCTTCTCATGTTTTTGCCGTAGTGCAGAAGATTTTTTTCTTGATGCTGCTCTAAGGACAAAGAACTTTGGCGTGGAGAGTTACAATTCATCAAGGTGATTGTAACCACAATTCCTACCATTGGTAAGTCATATTTTTGTGTATAACTAGACATACATTATTTTTGATTTTGTAATATTGGTCTAGATTAGACCTTTGTATGCATGTTAGTTCCATTCTTTGTTGGAGATTTGTCGAGGTTGAGTAGTTAATTGGTAGTATTATTTTGGATTTTGCTTAACTGTCTGGCATGTGGGGGCCAAGAAAGATATGAATTTTGCTACATTTTTAATTTTTCTGTTCTCTTTTGCATTCTATGTTGTTATGAAGTTATTTAGTTATATCATTTCTTTTACAGATCAGTCCATTGTGGAGGCACAACATCCAAAACACATAAGGTCTTATCTTTGTGGTTGAAAGCAATGACAGACACCGTGTTGTTGAGGCAAGAGATGAAGTGCAGATGGAGTTTAATGAGGCATGTCAGAATATCAAACTCATTAGTGCTATCACTGTTCGTACAAATTTCTGTTGGTCGTCGTATTAAGTAAAATGAAATTTATTGATGTTCCCACCCTGTAATTAATATGTCCTGATAAGCCTTAAGGAACCAAGCTTATCCTAATGTTGTGGCATTCATGTTAAACAAGTTTTGTTTCTAGGTGTCTCCATCGTCATTTGGTTTTTTAGAATTGACTTTATCTTTTGAATTGTTTTCCAGGAATTGGAGAAGGAGCATACTGTGGACGGTGTACAAGGAGCTGAAAGCTTGGGGACTATATTTACCTTTCTGAATTAGACAAGCTGTCTCTTATCCATCTTCTTTGAACTGGTGAGGTTGATATAAAAAATGAGGCTACCTTGGCAATATCAGTTGCTACTTCTGGTGGTACCCGTGATCAAATCAAGTATAGAACAGTCAGCAATGAAGGAAATTCATCAAATGAAGGTATGATATAGTTTGATGAACTGTTTGTATGGGAGTTGTTTATTTTCATATGCAATGCAATGTTGAGTTACTGGGATTTAGCGTGCATATTAAGGCTAGGTGCTGCCAAGCTTTGTTGGGATTTAGAATAAGTTTGGTCAAGATAATGTTTTGAAGAATGAATTTAGCAATAATTTATGATGTCAATGATTTTGTAGGTACTAAAATATGCTTAGGTATAAGTTAAGTCAACATTAAATGACTGCATATGCCTAGGTATAAGTTAAGTCAACATTAAGTGACTGCATATTGTACGAAACACGAAAACTACATCGAGGACAAAAAGGAAGACCCTTGCATGTGAAATGTGGGAGTTGAAAGTAGCCATCTAGTTCAAGGAAACAGGACTACTAACTTAATTGTGGTTCACATATGAGTTATTGCTCATAAGTGAAGATTGTTCAATACTTTTTGCTGTGGTCATCTTACTAGAAGGAGTAACATCTTGATTGGACCCAAATATTTTTGAGCTGTTCACTAATCTCATTAGCCGTTGCATTATGCTATTTGATTATGTAGTTTCTATGGGTATTATTTTTCGTCTTTGGAATCCTTTTTGTTTTCACTTAGTACTGAACTTGAGTAATGATTCATTTTGCAGATGCGATAGCATTTTTCACTTTTAAAAGTTTTTCTTGTGTTTGCTTGCCCTCAAATATACCAATTGTTGCATATTACTTTCTCCCTGTTTTTCTGAGATTAATTATAGGTACATTACTACATTGATTGTTGGATACAGGTAACCCGTGACAGCTTTTGGAGCTCGCATCGGTAATGGATTCACGTACACTGAATGCTCTCACAGAGTTGACGGGTCTATTACATTGGCACCCCCTTCTAAAGTTTCTCAGTATCCATTTTCTGAGGATGAGGTAATTATAAATTTTGGCTTGTGTCGTTGTCCTTCCCAATCTGCATTCTACACAGTGGAGTTGTATCTTTAGAATCTTTCAAAAAGATGTCATCACCAAATTTGGAAGTGTTTGTTCAAGTGCTTCAGCGAATAACTTGATTCAGTCAAAAGCTCAATTACATAAGGTTTTTTTTTTTGAGATCCACTAAAGGTTCATTCCATTGACATTTTTAGTTCTTTTCTTGTTTTGTTGCAGATTTGAGACACAAGGGAATATAATGAACCAGGCAAACAGACCTTTCAAGGAAAAGAAGACCTTTCAAGGCAAACAGACCTTTCAAGGAAAAGAATTTGTTGTAAAGTTTATTAGGTATTTTCATTCGCACATTGTAATTGTTTAAGGGAGAAGAAGAAGTACGGATATCAATCGATACGACTCCTTTAATTGGCGCGGCGTATTCATCCCCTATCTAGAATAGGAGGTAAGATCTCTAACACCCACGAATTCTTTGTCAGTGGGTTTATTTTTAACTCCATATGTTTATTTCGGATGAACCGACTTAGTAAAAGAAAAAACCATCTGAACGAGATACACAAGTCATGGAAATATAAACTAGGCTAAGCTATGCCAACATTAGATATATGCTGGTTATTGTTAACTATGTGGACAATAATATAATCTGTATGTAGTCGATAGCCTTAAGTTCAAGGTGTGCGGTAATAGTAGTGGCATTGAACATTAAAACAATAAAAATAGTTCTTTTTTAGCAAGTTCATTAGATACAATACATATTTTCCTTTTTCAATAGAACATAGTACCACTATAATGTTGTGAATTTTGTCAAACTTTGACGACCCTCTCTCCTCACTCTCTTTTATTAAGTATAGTAAAAATTGCCGATTTCTTTGTTTATGACTAAACCAAGAACATGAATAGCTGATTTTTGGATATTGCGTGTTCAGCTTGACATGTTTCAATCAACGAAACTAGCGGATTTTGACTTTGGCATTTCTAATGTGAAAATTACACAATGCTGAATTGTACATAGCTTGTATATAGATAATCCTCAAATTCATTTATGATCTGTTAACGTAGTTCATCTTTAAGGTTATGTTATGACAGTGACTATAGTGTTTTAAGATGCAGGATTATTAGCATCATAGAATTTCCTTATTGTAGAAAATATGAATTTGATAGGTGATGTTTTGACCTCCAAATAAGAACATAAATTTTTTCAGGTTAGATAGGTCCTTCTGTTTCGTTTGCTCTACCAAATCTTTTACTTGAACTCTGACCACCAAAAACGGATCATAAAAATATGAAACCTAGAACTTTAGGAAGATTGTAATTTTGGTCGATATTGACATAGTTTAGGACTCGTGGATATTGACATTCAGCAGGCTTATTCTCAGATTTACTTTGGTAAATATTTGTATGTCTTTGGTAAAATACTCACTTATTTTAGGTCTCCACTATGATCATGCATAAACAATTAGCTTTTCTGTAGTAACGAACAAATATTTTTAAGAATGTAGGTGTTAAGTGTATATCACTTTGTGATGCCATTGGTTTTTCAGTTTCAATCTTGATTTAGTATGTAATACTGTATGTGAAATGCTTATTAGAGTTGCTGATTATAATGAACCAGATCCGAAGGCCATGATGACCTTCCACTTGGATTTTACTCCTTTAAACTAGTATACTATTATACATTTACATTGTGTAATAAATACAAAGTCACACATAAATATTGTTTTTTTCATGTATAATGAAACTGTCTATTTAGTCGAAAGTCAGGATTGTCATTCTAATTGCTGTGATGCTAATAGCCCTTTTCAATGTTGCTTGTAGTTTTGATTCAAGAAAGCAGATCGACATTGTATTAATTGTGACAGCTGCTTAAATTGGCTCGGCTTAATCATCCCCTATCTAAATAGGAGGTAAGATCTCTAACACCCACGAATCCCATGTCAGTGGGTTTATGTTTTACTTTTTATGTTTATTTTTGATGAGCTTCTTTAGTTGTATTAATTTGTTAGTGTCCCTAAGCCTATAGAATGCTGTAGGATAACTAGTTATGTTTAAAATATGTTTGTGTTAGGTTAAACGATTAAAAGATAAAAACAATTATAGTAAAGGCCATAATGCTATGAAATCACGTTAGAGTGAAAAAACTAAAATACTAAAAATTCTTGAGAATGACCATTTTGAAGAAAGAGGATGCGAGACCGAAGAATAATTACATGATGATACGTAGTAAGACATAGATGTTAAAATGAAAACGAAAATGATAAAAACCCTTACGAGTGACCGTTTCAAAGAATGAACATGCGGAACCAAACACTTAATTCCACGTTAATCCGTAGTAAAAACATAAGACGTCAGAATTTAAAACAAAATCTAAAAACTCGTACAAGTAACCGTTTTGAAGATCGAAGATGCGGGTCCGAAGACGTAATTCCACGTTAGTCCGTCGTGAGAACATAAGACGTTAGAATGAAAACGAAAATACTAAAAATTATATGAGTCGCCGTTTTGAAGACCGAAAATGCAGGGCCGAAGACGTAAGTCCACGTTAGTCCGTTGTGATAACATAGGATGTTCAAATAAAAACGAAAATACTAAAAAATCGTACGAGTGATCTTTTTGATCACTTAGGATGCGAAGCTGAATATGTAATTCCACTTTAGTCCTTAATAATAACATATTACGTTAGAATCATAATAAAAATAGTAAAAAATCGTTCGAGTGACTGTTTTGAAGACCAAAGATATGAGGCCGAAAATGTAATTCCACATTAGACCGTAGTGAGAACATAGGACATTAGAATGAAAACGAAAATATAAAAAAATCGTACGAGTTGCCGTTCTGAAGACCGAAGATACTGGGACGACGACGTAAGTCCACGTTAGTTCGTAGTGAGAACATGAGACATTTGGATAAAAACGAAAATATATTGGACTAGTAACTGTTTTGAAAATCGAAGATGCGAGGCCAAATACATAATTCCACATTAGTCCGTAGTGAGAACATAAGACGTTAGAATGAAAACGAAAATACTAAAAGATTGTACGAGTCGCCGTTTTGAAGACCAAAGATGCAGGGCGGAAGACGTATTTCCACGTTAGTCCGTAGTGAGAACATAGGATGTTAGAATCAAAACGAAAATACCAATAAATTGTATGAGTCGCCGTTTTGAAGACCGAAGATGCAAGGCCGAAGACGTAAGTCCACGTTTGTCCGTAGCGAGTACATAAGATGTTAGAATGAAAACGAAAATACTAAAAAATTGTACGAGTCGCCATTTTGAAGACCAAAGATGCAGGGCCGACGACGTAAGTCCATGTTAGTCCGTAATGATAACATAGGACGCTAGAATGAAAACTAAAAAAAGATGTACGAGTCGTCGTTTCGAAGAATGAAGATGCAAGGCCAAAGAAGTAAGTCTACGTTAGTCCGTAGTGTGAACATAAGACGTTAAAATGAAAACGAAAATACTAAAAAATTGTACGAGTTGCCATGTTGAAGAACGAAGATACTGGGCCGAAGACGTAATTCCACGTTAGTCCGTCGTGAGAACATAGGACGTTAGAATGAAAACAAAAATATTAAAAAATTATACGAGTCGCCGATTTGAAGACGCAAGTCCGAGCCAAAGACGCAAGTCCGTAGTGAGAACTCATAAAAGGTTAGTATGAAAACGAAAATACTAAAAAATTGTACGAGTCGCTGTTTCGAAGACCGAAGATGCAGGGCCGAAGACGTAAATCCACGTTAGTCCGTTGTGAGAACATACGACGCAGGGTCGAAGACGTAAGTCCACGTTAGTCCATTGTGAGAACATACGACGTTTGATTAAAAACGAAATACTAAAAAATCGTACGAGTAACCTTTTTGAAGACCGAAGATCTTGGTGAAGACGTAAGTCCACGTTAGTCCGTAGTGATAACATAAGACGTTAAAATTAAAACGAAAATACTAAAAAAATCGTTCGACTGAGCGTTTTGAAGACCGAGGATATAAGGCCGAAGACGTAATTTCAGGTTAGTCCGTAGTGAGAGCATAGGACGTTAAAATGAAAACAAAAATACTAAAAAATCGTTAGACTGGTCGTTTTGAAGACCGAAGATGCGAGGCCGATGACGTAATTCCACGTTAGTCCGTAGTGAGAACCTAGGATGCTAAAATGATAACGAAAATACTAAAAAATCGTTCGACTGACTGTTTTGAAGACCGAAGATGCGAGTCCGAAGATGTAATTTCACGTTAGTTCCTAGTGAGAGCGTATGACGTTAAAATGAAAACTAAAATACTAAAAAATTGTTCGATTGACCGTTTGAAGACCGAAGATACGAGGCCGAACACGTAATTTCACGTTAGTTCGTAGTGAGAGCATATGACGTTAAAATGAAAATAAAAATACTAAAAAATCGTTCTACTGACCATTTTGAAGACCGAAGATGCGAGGCCGAAGACGTAATTCCACGTTAGTCCGTAGTGAGAGCATAGGACGTTAAAATGAAAACTAAAATACTAAAAAATTGTTCGAATGACCGTTTTGAAGACCGAAGATGCGAGGTCGAAGACGTAATTCCACGTTAGTCTGTAGTGAGAACCTAGGATGCTAAAATGATAACGAAAATACTAAAAAATCGTTCGACTGACTGTTTTGAAGACCGAAGATGCGAGTCCGAAGACGTAATTTCACGTTAGTTCCTAGTGAGAGCATATGATGTTAAAATGAAAACTAAAATACTAAAAAATCGTTCGATTGACCGTTTTGAAGACCGAAGATGCGAGGCCGAAGACGTAATTCCACGTTAGTTCGTAGTGAGAGCATAGGACGTTAAAATGAAAACAAAAATACCAAAAAATCCTAAGACTGAACGTTTTGGAGACCGAAGATGCGAGGCTGAAGACGTAATTCCACGTTAGTTCGTAGTGAGAACCTAGGATGCCAAAATGATAACGAAAATACTAAAAAATCTTTCGACTGACCGTTTTGAAGACCGAAGATGCGAGTCCGAAGACGTAATTTCACGTTAGTTCCTAGGGAGAGCGTATGACGTTAAAATGAAAACTAAAATACTAAAAAATTGTTCGATTGACCGTTTTGAAGACCGAAGATACGAGGCCGAAGACGTAATTCCACGTTAGTCCGTAGTGAGAGCATAGGACGTTAAAATGAAAACAAAAATACTAAAAAATCGTTAGACTGACTGTTTTGGAGACCGAAGATGCGAGGCCGAAGACGTAATTCCACGTTAGTCCGTAGTGAGAACCTAGGATGCTAAAATGATAACGAAAATACTAAAAAATCGTTCGACTGACCGTTTTGAAGACCTAAGATGCGAGTCCGAAGACGTAATTTCACGTTAGTTCCTAGTTAGAGCGTAAGGCGTTAAACTGAAAACTAAAATACTAAAAAATTGTTCGATTGACCGTTTTGAAGACCGAAGATACGAGTCCGAAGACGTAATTCCACGTTAGTCTGTAGTGAGAACCTAGGATGCTAAAATGATAACGAAAATAATAAAAAATCGTTAGACTGACCGTTTTGAAGACCGAAGATGCGATGCCGAAGACGTAATTCCACGTTAGTCCGTAGTGATTACCTAGGATGCCAAAATGATAACGAAAATACTAAAAAATCGTTCGACTGACTGTTTTGAAGATCGAAGATGCGAGTCCGAAGACGTAATTTCACGTTAGTTCCTAGTGAGAACGTATGACGTTAAAATGAAAACTAAAATACTAAAAAATTGTTCGATTGACCGTTTTGAAGACCGAAGATACGAGGCCGAAGACGTAATTCCACGTTAGTCCGTAGTGAGAGCATAGGACGTTAAAATGAAAACTAAAATACTAAAAAATCGTTAGACTGACTGTTTTGAAGTCCGAAGATGCGAGTCCGAAGACGTAATTCCACGTTAGTCCGTAGTGAGAGCATAGGACGTTAAAATGAAAACAAAAATACTAAAAAATCGTTAGACTGACCGTTTTGAAGACCGAAGATGCGAGGCCGAAGACGTAATTCCACGTTAATCCGTAGTGAGAACCTAGGATGCTAAAATGATAACGAAAATACGAAAAAATCGTTCGACTGACCATTTTGAAGACCGAAGATGCGAGTCCGAAGACGTAATTTCATGTTAGTTCCAGTGAGAGCGTATGACGTTAAAATGAAAACTAAAATATTAAAAAATTGTTCGATTGACCGTTTTGAAGACCGAAGATACGAGGTAGGAGTTTGTAATTCCACGTTAGTCCGTAGTGAGAGCATAGGACATTAAAATGAAAACTAAAATACTAAAAAATCGTTAGACTGACCGTTTTGAAGACCGAAGATGCGAGTCCGAAGACGTAATTTCAAGTTAGTTCCTAGTGAGAGCGTATGACGTTAAAATGAAAACTAAAATACTAAAAAATTGTTCGATTGACCGTTTTGAAGACCGAAGATACGAGGCCGGAGATGTAATTCCACGTTAGTTCGTAGTGAGAGCATAGGACGTTAAAATGAAAACTAAAATACTAAAAAATCGTTAGACTGACCGTTTTGAAGACCGAAGATGCGAGTCCGAAGACGTAATTTCACGTTAGTTCCTAGTGAGAGCATATGATGTTAAAATGAAAACTAAAATACTAAAAAATCGATCGAGTGACAGTTTTGAAGACCGAAGATGCGAGGCCGAAGACGTTATTCCACGTTAGTCCGTAGTGAGAGCATGGGACGTTAAAATGAAAACAAAAATACCAAAAAATCCTAAGACTGATCGTTTTGGAGACCGAAGATACGAGGCTGAAGACGTAATTCCACGTTAGTTCGTAGTGAGAACCTAGGATGCCAAAATGATAACGAAAATACTAAAAAATCGTTCGACTGACCGTTTTGAAGACCGAAGATGCGAGTCCGAAGACGTAATTTCACGTTAGTTCCTAGTGAGAGCGTATGACGTTAAAATGAAAACTAAAATACTAAAAAATTGTTCGATTGACCGTTTGAAGACCGAAGATACGAGGCCGAAGACGTAATTCCACGTTAGTTCGTAGTGAGAGCATATGACGTTAAAATGAAAACAAAAATACTAAAAAATTATTCGATTGACCGTTTTGAAGGCCGAAGACGTAATTCCACGTTAGTTCCTAGTGAGAGCATATGATGTTAAAATGAAAACTAAAATACTAAAAAATCGTTCGATTGACAGTTTTGAAGACCGAAGATGCGAGGCCGAAGACGTAATTCCACGTTAGTTCGTAGTGAGAGCATATGACGTTAAAATGAAAACTAAAATACTAAAAAATCGTTAGACCGACCGTTTTGAAGACCGAATATGCGAGGCCGAAGACGTAATTCCACGTTAGTCTGTAGTGAGAGCATGGGACGTTAAAATGAAAACAAAAATACTAAAAAATCGTTCGACTAACCGTTTTGAAGACCGAAGATGCGAGGTCGAAGACTTAATTCCACGTTAGTCCGTAGTGAGATCCTAGGATGTTAAAGGGAAAGAAAACATACTAAAAAACGTTCGACTGACCGTTTTGAAGACCGAAGATACAAGGCCGAAGACGTAATTCCATGTTAGTCCTTAGTGAGAGCATATGACGTTAAAATGAAAACAAAAATACCAGAAAAATCCTTAGACTGAATTGGAGACCGAAGATGCGAGGTTGAAGACGTAATTCCACGTAAGTCCGTAGTGCTTACCTAGAATGCCAAAATGATAACGAAAATACTAAAAAATCGTTCGACTGACCGTTTTGAACTCCGAATATGCGAGTCCGAAGACGTAATTTCACGTTAGTTCCTAGTGAGAGCGTATGACGTTAAAATGAAAACTAAAATACTTAAAAATTGTTCGATTGACCGTTTTGAAGACCGAAGATACGAAGCCGAAGACGTAATTCCACGTTAGTTCGTAGTGAGAGCATAGGACGTTAAAATGAAAACTAAAATACTAAAAAATCGTTAGACTGACCGTTTTGAAGACCGAAGATGCGAGTCCGAAGACGTAATTTCACGTTAGTTTCTAGTGAGAGCGTATGACGTTAAAATGAAAACTAAAATACTAAAAAATTGTTCGATTGACCGTTTGAAGACCGAAGTTACGAGGCCGAAGACGTAATTCCACGTTAGTTCGTAGTAAGAGCATATGACGTTAAAATGAAAACTAAAATACAAAAAAATCGTTAGACTGACCGTTTTAAAGACCGAAGATGCGAGTCCGAAGACGTAATTCCACGTTAGTTCGTAGGGAGAACATAGGACGTTAAAATGAAAACAAAAATACTAAAAAATCGTTAGACTGACCGTTTTGAAGACCGAAGATGCGAGGTCAAAGACTTAATTCCACGTTTGTCCGTAGTGAGATCTTAGGATGTTAAATGGAAAGAAAACATACTAAAAAATCGTTCGACTGACCGTTTTGAAGACCGAAGATACAAGGCCGAAGACGTAATTCCATGTTAGTCCGTAGTGAAAGCATAGGACGTTAAAATGAAAACAAAAATACCAAAAAATCCTTAGACTGATCGTTTTGGAGACCGAAGATGCGAGTCCGAAGACGTAATTTCACGTTAGTTCCTAGTGAGAGCGTATTTCGTTAAAATGAAAACTAAAATACTAAATAATTGTTCGATTGACCTTTTTGAAGACCGAAGATACGAGGCCGAAGACGTAATTCCACGTTAGTCCGTAGTGAGTGCATAGGACGTTAAAATAAAAACAAAAATACTAAAAATTGTTAGACTGACCGTTTTGAAGACCGAAGATGCGAGGCCGAAGACATAATTCCACGTTAGTCCGTAGTGAGAACCTAGGATGCTAAAATGATAACGAAAATACTAAAAAATCGTTCGACTGACCGTTTTGAAGACCGAAGATGCGAGTTCGAAGACGTAATTTCACGTTAGTTCCTAGTGAGAGCATATGATGTTAAAATGAAAACTAAAATCCTAAAAAGTTGTTCGATCGACCGTTTTGAAGACCGAAGATGCAAGGCCGAAGACGTAATTCCACGTTAGTCCGTTGTGAGAGCATAGGACGTTAAAATGAAAACTAAAATACTAAAAAATTGTTCGACTGACAGTTTTGAAGACCGAAGATGCGAGTCCGAACACGTAATTTCACGTTAGTTCCTAGTGAGAGCGTATGACGTTAAAATGAAAACTAAAATACTAGAAAATTATTCGATTGACCGTTTTGAAGACCGAAGATGCAAAGCCGAAGACGTAATTCCACGTTAGTCCGTAGTGAGAGCATAGGATGTTAAAATGAAAACTAAAATACTAAAAAATTATTCGACTGACCGTTTTGAAGACCGAAGATGCGAGTCCGAAGACGTAATTTCACGTTAGTTCCTAGTGAGAGAGTATGACGTTAAAATGAAAACTAAAATACTAAAAAATTACTCGATTGACCGTTTTGAAGACCGAAAATGCAAGGCCGAAGACGTAATTCCACGTTAGTCCGTAGTGAGAGCATAGGATGTTAAAATGAAAACTAAAATACTAAAAAACTGTTCGACTGACCGTTTTGAAGACCGAAGATGCGAGGCCGAAGACGTAATTCCACGTTAGTTCCTAGTGAGAACCTAGGATGCTAAAATGATAACGAAAATACTAAAAAATCGTTCGATCGACGCTTTTTGAAGACCGAAGATGCGAGTCCGAGGACGTAATTTCACGTTAGTTCCTAGTAAGAGCGTATGACGTTAAAATGAAAACTAAAATACTAAAAAATTGTTCGATTGACCGTTTTGAAGACCGAAGATACGAGGCCGAAGACGTAATTCCATGTTAGTTCGTAGTGAGAGCATAGGACGTTAAAATGAAATCTAAAATACTAAAAATCGTTAGACTGACCGTTTTGAAGACCGAAGATGCGAGTCCGAAGACGTAATTTCACGTTAGTTCCTAGTGAGAGAGTATGACGTTAAAATGAAAACTAAAATACTAAAAAATTATTCGATTGACCGTTTTGAAGACCGAAGATGCAAGGCCGAAGACGTAATTCCACGTTAGTCCGTAGTGAGAGCATAGGATGTTAAAATGAAAACTAAAATACTAAAAAATTGTTCGACTGACCGTTTTGAAGACCGAAGATGCGAGGCCAAAGACGTAATTCCACGTTAGTCCGTAGTGAGAACCTAGGATGCTAAAATGATAACGAAAATACTAAAAAATCGTTCGACTGACAGTTTTGAAGACCGAAGATGCGAGTCCGAGGACGTAATTTCACGTTAGTTCCTAGTGAGAGCGTATGACGTTAAAATGAAAACTAAAATACTAAAAAAATTGTTCGATTGACCGTTTTGAAGACCGAAGATACGAGGCCGAAGACGTAATTCCATGTTAGTTCGTAGTGAGAGCATAGGACGTTAAAATGAAAACTAAAATACTAAAAAATCGTTAGACTGACCGTTTTGAAGACCGAAGATGCGAGTCCGAAGACGTAATTTCACGTTAGTGCTAGTGAGAGAGTATGACGTTAAAATGAAAACTAAAATACTAAAAAATTATTCGATTGACCGTTTTGAAGACCGAAGATGCAAGGCCGAAGACGTAATTCCACGTTAGTCCGTAGTGAGAGCATAGGATGTTAAAATGAAAACTAAAATACTAAAAAATTGTTCGACTGACCGTTTTGAAGACCGAAGATGCGAGGCCGAAGACGTAATTCCACGTTAGTCTGTAGTGAGAACCTAGGATGCTAAAATGATAATGAAAATACTAAAAATCGTTAATCGTGATTTTGAAGACCGAAGATGCGAGTCCGAAGACGTAATTTCACGTTAGTTCCTAGTGAGAGCGTATGACGTTAAAATGAAAACTAAAATACTATAAAATTGTTGGATTGACCGTTTTAAAGACCGAAGATACGAGGCCGAAGACGTAATTCCATGTTAGTTCGTAGTGAGAGCATAGGACGTTAAAATGAAAACTAAAATACTAAAAAATCGTTAGACTGACCGTTTTGAAGACCGAAGATGCGAGTCCGAAGACGTAATTTCACGTTAGTTCCTAGTGAGAGAGTATGACGTTAAAATGAAAACTAAAATACTAAAAAATTATTCGATTGACCGTTTTGAAGACCGAAGATGCAAGGCCGAAGACGTAATTCCACGTTAGTCCGTAGAGAGAGCATAGGATGTTAAAATGAAAACTAAAATACTAAAAAACTGTTCGACTGACCGTTTTGAAGACCGAAGATGCGAGGCCGAAGACGTAATTCCACGTTAGTTCCTAGTGAGAACCTAGGATGCTAAAATGATAACGAAAATACTAAAAATCGTTAAACCGACGATTTTGAAGACCGAAGATGCGAGTCCGAGGACGTAATTTCACGTTAGTTCCTAGTGAGAGCGTATGACGTTAAAATGAAAACTAAAATACTAAAAAATTGTTCGATTGACCGTTTTGAAGACCGAAGATACGAGGCCGAAGACGTAATTCCATGTTAGTTCGTAGTGAGAGCATAGGACGTTAAAATGAAATCTAAAATACTAAAAAATCGTTAGACTGACCGTTTTGAAGACCGAAGATGCGAGTCCGAAGACGTAATTTCACGTTAGTTCCTAGTGAGAGAGTATGACGTTAAAATGAAAACTAAAATACTAAAAAATTATTCGATTGACCGTTTTGAAGACCGAAGATGCAAGGCCGAAGACGTAATTCCACGTTAGTCCGTAGTGAGAGCATAGGATGTTAAAATGAAAACTAAAATACTAAAAAATTGTTCGATTGACCGTTTTGAAGACCGAAGATGCGAGGCCGAAGACGTAATTCCACGTTAGTCCGTAGTGAGAACCTAGGATGCTAAAATGATAATGAAAATACTAAAAAATCGTTCGACTGACAGTTTTGAAGACCGAAGATGCGAGTCCGAGGATGTAATTTCACGTTAGTTCCTAGTGAGAGCGTATGACGTTAAAATGAACACTAAATTACTAAAAAATTGTTCGATTGACCGTTTTGAAGACCGAAGATACGAGGCCGAAGACGTAATTCCATGTTAGTTCGTAGTGAGAGCATAGGACGTTAAAATGAAAACTAAAATACTAAAAAATCGTTAGACTGACCGTTTTGAAGACCGAAGATGCGAGTCCGAAGACGTAATTTCACGTTAGTTCCTAGTGAGAGAGTATGACGTTAAAATGAAAACTAAAATACTAAAAAATTATTCGATTGACCGTTTTGAAGACCGAAGATGCAAGGCCGAAGACGTAATTCCACGTTAGTCCGTAGTGAGAGCATAGGATGTTAAAATGAAAACTAAAATACTAAAAAATTGTTCGACTGACCGTTTTGAAGACCGAAGATGCGAGGCCGAAGACGTAATTCCACGTTAGTCCGTAGTGAGAACCTAGGATGCTAAAATGATAATGAAAATACTAAAAAATCGTTCGACTGACAGTTTTGAAGACCGAAGATGCGAGTCCGAAGACGTAATTTCACGTTAGTTCCTAGTGAGAGCGTATGACGTTAAAATGAAAACTAAAATACTAAAAAATTGTTGGATTGACCGTTTTAAAGACCGAAGATACGAGGCCGAAGACGTAATTCCATGTTAGTTAGTAGTGAGAGCATAGGGCGTTAAAATGAAAACTAAAATACTAAAAAATCGTTAGACTGACCGTTTTGAAGACCGAAGATGCGAGTCCGAAGACGTAATTTCACGTTAGTTCCTAGTGAGAGAGTATGGCGTTAAAATGAAAACTAAAATACTAAAAATTATTCGATTGACCGTTTTGAAGACCGAAGATGCAAGGCCGAAGACGTAATTCCACGTTAGTCCGTAGTGAGAGCATAGGATGTTAAAATGAAAACTAAAATACTAAAAAATTGTTCGATCGACCGTTTAGAAGACCGAAGATGCGAGGCGAAAGACGTAATTCCACGTTAGTCGTAGTGAGAACCTAGGATGCTAAACTGATAATGAAAATACTAAAAAATCGTTCGACTGACAGTTTTGAAGACCGAAGATGCGAGTCCGAAGACGTAATTTCACGTTAGTTCCTAGTGAGAGCGTATGACGTTAAAATGAAAACTAAAATACTAAAAAATTGTTGGATTGACCGTTTTGAAGACCGAAGATACGAGGCGAAGACGTAATTCCATGTTAGTTCGTAGTGAGAGCATAGGACGTTAAAATGAAAACTAAAATACTAAAAATCGTTAGACTGACCGTTTTGAAGACCGAAGATGCGAGTCCGAAGACGTAATTTCACGTTAGTTCCTAGTGAGAGAGTATGACGTTAAAATGAAAACTAAAATACTAAAAAATTATTCGATTGACCGTTTTGAAGACCGAAGATGCAAGGCGAAGACGTAATTCCACGTTAGTCCGTAGTGAGAGCATAGGATGTTAAAATGAAAACTAAAATACTAAAAAATTGTTCGACTGACCGTTTTGAAGACCGAAGATGCGAGGCCGAAGACGTAATTCCACGTTAGTCTGTAGTGAGAACCTAGGATGCTAAAATGATAATGAAAATACTAAAAAATCGTTCGACTGACAGTTTTGAAGACCGAAGATGCGAGTCCGAGGACGTAATTTCACGTTAGTTCCTAGTGAGAGCGTATGACGTTAAAATGAAAACTAAAATACTAAAAAATTGTTCGATTGACCGTTTTGAAGACCGAAGATACGAGGCCGAAGACGTAATTCCATGTTAGTTCGTAGTGAGAGCATAGGACGTTAAAATGAAAACTAAAATACTAAAAAATCGTTAGACTGACCGTTTTGAAGACCGAAGATGCGAGTCCGAAGACGTAATTTCACGTTAGTTCCTAGTGAGAGAGTATGACGTTAAAATGAAAACTAAAATACTAAAAAATTATTCGATTGACCGTTTTGAAGACCGAAGATGCAAGGCCGAAGACGTAATTCCACGTTAGTCCGTAGTGAGAGCATAGGATGTTAAAATGAAAACTAAAATACTAAAAAATTGTTCGACTGACCATTTTGAAGACCGAAGATGCGAGGCCGAAGACGTAATTCCACGTTAGTCTGTAGTGAGAACCTAGGATGCTAAAATGATAATGAAAATACTAAAAAATCGTTCGACTGACAGTTTTGAAGACCGAAGATGCGAGTCCGAAGACGTAATTTCACGTTAGTTCCTAGTGAGAGCGTATGACGTTAAAATGAAAACTAAAATACTAAAAAATTGTTGGATTGACCGTTTTAAAGACCGAAGATACGAGGCCGAAGACGTAATTCCATGTTAGTTCGTAGTGAGAGCATAGGACGTTAAAATGAAAACTAAAATACTAAAAAATTGTTAGACTGACCGTTTTGAAGACCGAAGATGCGAGTCCGAAGACGTAATTTCACGTTAGTTCCTAGTGAGAGAGTATGACGTTAAAATGAAAACTAAAATACTAAAAAATTATTCGATTGACCGTTTTGAAGACCGAAGATGTAAGGCCGAAGACGTAATTCCACGTTAGTCCGTAGTGAGAGCATAGGATGTTAAAATGAAAACTAAAATACTAAAAAATTGTTAAGTGACCGTTTAGAAGACAGAAGATGCGAGGCCGAAGACGTAATTCCACGTTAGTCCGTAGTGAGAACCTAGGATGCTAAAATGATAATGAAAATACTAAAAAATCGTTATTGACGTTTTGAAGACCGAAGATGCGAGTCCGAGGACGTAATTTCACGTTAGTTCCTAGTGAGAGCGTATGCCGTTAAAATGAAAACTAAAATACTAAAAAATTGTTCGATTGACCGTTTTGAAGACCGAAGATACGAGGCCGAAGACGTAATTCCATGTTAGTTCGTAGTGAGAGCATAGGACGTTAAAATGAAAACTAAAATACTAAAAAATCGTTAGACTGACCGTTTTGAAGACCGAAGATGCGAGTCCGAAGACGTAATTTCACGTTAGTTCCTAGTGAGAGAGTATGACGTTAAAATGAAAACTAAAATACTAAAAAATTATTCGATTGACCGTTTTGAAGACCGAAGATGCAAGGCCGAAGACGTAATTCCACGTTAGTCCGTAGTGAGAGCATAGGACGTTAAAATGAAAACTAAAATACTAAAAAATTGTTCGAGTGACCGTTTTGAAGACCGAAGATGCGAGGCCGAAGACGTAATTCCACGTTAGTCCGTAGTGAGAACCTAGGATGCTAAAATGATAATGAAAATACTAAAAAATCGTTCGACTGACAGTTTTGAAGACCGAAGATGCGAGTCCGAGGACATAATTTCACGTTAGTTCCTAGTGAGAGCGTATGCCGTTAAAATGAAAACTAAAATACTAAAAAATTGTTCGATTGACCGTTTTGAAGACCGAAGATACGAGGCCGAAGACGTAATTCCATGTTAGTTCGTAGTGAGAGCATAGGACGTTAAAATGAAAACTAAAATACTAAAAAATCGTTAGACTGACCGTTTTGAAGACCGAAGATGCGAGTCCGAAGACGTAATTTCACGTTAGTTCCTAGTGAGAGAGTATGACGTTAAAATGAAAACTAAAATACTAAAAAATTATTCGACTGACCGTTTTGAAGACCGAAGATGCGAGGCCGAAGACGTAATTCCACGTTAGTCCGTAGTGAGAGCATAGGACGTTAAAATGAAAACAAAAATACTAAAAAATTGTTCGACTGACCATTTTGAAGACCGAAGATGCGAGCCGAAGACGTAATTCCACGTTAGTACGTAGTGAGAACCTAGGATGCTAAAATGATAATGAAAATACTAAAAAATCGTTCGACTGACAGTTTTGAAGACCGAAGATGCGAGTCCGAAGACGTAATTTCACGTTAGTTCCTAGTGAGAGCGTATGACGTTAAAATGAAAACTAAAATACTAAAAAATTGTTGGATTGAGTAGTTTTAAAGACCGAAGATACGAGGTCGAAGACGTAATTCCATGTTAGTTCGTAGTGAGAGCATAGGACGTTAAAATGAAAACTAAAATACTAAAAATTGTTAGACTGACCGTTTTGAAGACCGAAGATGCGAGTCCGAAGACGTAATTTCACGTTAGTTCCTAGTGAGAGAGTATGACGTTAAAATGAAAACTAAAATACTAAAAATTATTCGATTGACGTTTTGAAGACCGAAGATGCAAGGCCGAAGACGTAATTCCACGTTAGTCCGTAGTGAGAGCATAGGATGTTAAAATGAAAACTAAAATACTAAAAAATTGTTCGACTGACCGTTTAGAAGACCGAAGATGCGAGGCCGAAGACGTAATTCCACGTTAGTCCGTAGTGAGAACCTAGGATGCTAAAATGATAATGAAAATACTAAAAAATCGTTCGACTGACCGTTTTGAAGACCGAAGATGCGAGTCCGAAGACGTAATTTCACGTTAGTTCCTAGTGAGAGCGTATGACGTTAAAATGAAAACTAAAATACTAAAAAATTGTTGGATTGACCGATTTGAAGACCGAAGATACGAGGCCGAAGACGTAATTCCATGTTAGTTCGTAGTGAGAGCATAGGACGTTAAAATGAAAACTAAAATACTAAAAAATCGTTAGACTGACCGTTTTGAAGACCGAAGATGCGAGTCCGAAGACGTAATTTCACGTTAGTTCCTAGTGAGAGAGTATGACGTTAAAATGAAAACTAAAATACTAAAAAATTATTCGATTGACCGTTTTGAAGACCGAAGATGCAAGGTAGAAGACGTAATTCCACGTTAGTCCGTAGTGAGAGCATAGGATGTTAAAATGAAAACTAAAATACTAAAAAATCGTCAGACTGACCGTTTTGAAGACCGAAGATACGAGGCCGAAGACGTAATTCCACGTTAGTTCTTTAGTGAGAGCATAGGACGTTAAAATGAAAACTAAAATACTAAAAAATCGTCAGACTGACCGTTTTAAAGACCGAAGATACGAGGCCGAAGACGTAATTCCACGTTAGTTCTTTAGTGAGAGCATAGGACGTTAAAATGAAAACTAAAATACTAAAAAATCGTCAGACTGACCGTTTTGAAGACCGAAGATACGAGGCCAAAGACGTAATTCCACGTTAGTCCGTAGTGAGAGCATAGGACGTTAAAATGAAAACAAAAATACTAAAAAATCGTTAGACTGACCGTTTTGGAGACCGAAGATGCGAGGCCGAAGACGTAATTCCACGTTAGTCCGTAGTGAGAACCTAGGATGCTAAAATGATAACGAAAATACTAAAAAATCGTTAGACTGACCGTTTTGGAGACCGAAGATGCGAGGCCGAAGACGTAATTCCACGTTAGTCCGTAGTGAGAACCTAGGATGCTAAAATGATAACGAAAATACTAAAAAATCGTTCGACTGACCGTTTTGAAGACCGAAGATGCGAGTCCGAAGACGTAATTTCACGTTAGTTCCTAGTGAGAGCGTATGACGTTATAATGAAAACTAAAATACTAAAAAATTGTTGGATTGACCGTTTTAAAGACCGAAGATGCGAGTTTGAAGACGTAATTTCACGTTAGTTCCTAGTGAGAGAGTATGACGTTAAAATGAAAACTAAAATACTAAAAAATTACTCGATTGACCGTTTTGAAGACCGAAGATACGAGGCCAAAGACGTAATTCCACGTTAGTCCGTAGTGAGAGCATAGGACGTTAAAATGAAAACAAAAATACTAAAAAATCGTTAGACTGACTGTTTTGAAGACCGAAGATGCGAGGCCGAAGACGTAATTCCACGTTAGTCCGTAGTGATTACCTAGGATGCCAAAATGATAACGAAAATACTAAAAAATCGTTAGACTGACTGTTTTGAAGACCGAAGATGCGAGTCCGAAGACGTAATTTCACGTTAGTTCCTAGTGAATTTCACGTTAGTTCCTAGTGAGAACGTATAACGTTAAAATGAAAACTAAAATACTAAAAAATTGTTCGATTGACCGTTTTGAAGACCGAAGATACGAGGCCGAAGACGTAATTCCACGTTAGTCCGTAGTGAGAGCATAGGACGTTAAAATGAAAACTAAAATACTAAAAAATCGTTAGACTGACTGTTTTGAAGTCTGAAGATGCGAGTCCGAAGACGTAATTCCACGTTAGTCCGTAGTGAGAGCATAGGAAGTTAAAATGAAAACAAAAATACTAAAAAATCGTTAGTATGACCGTTTTGAAGACCGAAGATGCGAGGCCGAAGACGTAATTCCACGTTAATCCGTAGTGAGAACCTAGGATGCTAAAATGATAACGAAAATACGAAAAAATCGTTCGACTGACCGTTTTGAAGACCGAAGATGCGAGTCCGAAGACGTAATTTCATGTTAGTTCCTAGTGAGAGCGTATGACGTTAAAATGAAAACTAAAATACTAAAAAATTGTTCGATTGACCGTTTTGAAGACCAGAAGATACGAGGTAGGAGGCGTAATTCCATGTTAGTTCGTAGTGAGAGCATAGGGCGTTAAAATGAAAACTAAAATACTAAAAAATCGTTAGATAGTACCGTTTTGAAGAGCGAAGATGCGAGTCCGAAGACGTAATTTCACGTTAGTTCCTAGTGAGAGCGTATGACGTTAAAATGAAAACTAAAATACTAAAAAATTGTTCGATTGACCGTTTTGAAGACCGAAGATACGAGGCCGGAGATGTAATTCCACGTTAGTTCGTAGTGAGAGCATAGGACGTTAAAATGAAAACTAAAATACTAAAAAATCGTTAGACTGACCGTTTTGAAGACCGAAGATGCGAGTCCGAAGACGTAATTTCACGTTAGTTCCTAGTGAGAGCATATGATGTTAAAATGAAAACTAAAATACTAAAAAATTGTTCGACTGACCGTTTTGAAGACCGAAGATGCGAGGCCGGAGCTGTAATTCCATGTTAGTTCGTAGTGAGAGCATAGGACGTTAAAATGAAAACTAAAATACTAAAAAATCGTTAGACTGACCGTTTTGAAGACCGAAGATGCGAGTCCGAAGACGTAATTTCACGTTAGTTCCTAGTGAGAGCGTATGACGTTAAAATGAAAACTAAAATACTAAAAAATTGTTCGATTGACCGCCGTTTTGAAGACCGAAGATACGAGGTAGGAGATGTAATTCCACGTTAGTTCATAGTGAGAGCATAGGACGTTAAAATGAAAACTAAAATACTAAAAAATCGTTAGACTGACCGTTTTGAAGACCGAAGATGCGAGTCCGAAGACGTAATTTCACGTTAGTTCCTAGTGAGAGCATATGATGTTAAAATGAAAACTAAAATACTAAAAAATTGTTCGACCGACCGTTTTGAAGACCGAAGATGCGAGGCCAAAGACGTAATTCCACGTTAGTCCGTAGTGAGAACCTAGGATGCTAAAATGATAATGAAAATACTAAAAAATCGTTCGACTGACAGTTTTGAAGACCGAAGATGCGAGTCCGAAGACGTAATTTCACGTTAGTTCCTAGTGAGAGAGTATTTCGTTAAAATGAATACTAAAATACTAAAAAATTGTTGGATTGACCGTTTTAAAGACCGAAGATGCGAGTCTGAAGACGTAATTTCGCGTTAGTTCCTAGTGAGAGAGTATGACGTTAAAATGAAAACTAAAATACTAAAAAATTACTCGATTGACCGTTTTGAAGACCGAAATGCAAGGCCGAAGACGTAATTCCACGTTAGTTCTTTAGTGAGAGCATAGGACGTTAAAGTGAAAACTAAAATACTAAAAAATCGTCAGACTGACCGTTTTGAAGACCAGAAGATACGAGGCCAAAGACGTAATTCCACGTTAGTCCGTAGTGAGAGCATATGACGTTAAAATGAAAACAAAAATACTATAAAATCGTTAGACTGGCCGTTTTGAAGACCGAAGATGCGAGGCCGAAGACGTAATTCCACGTTAGTAAAGTAGTGATTACCTAGGATGCCAAAATGATAACGAAAATACTAAAAAATCGTTGATCGACCGTTTGAAGATCGAAGATCGAGTCCGAAGACGTAATTTCACGTTAGTTCTAGTGAGAAGCATTATGGCGTTAAAATGAAAACTAAAATACTAAAAAAATTGTTCGATTGACCGTTTTTGAAGATCGAGGTAGAAGACGTAATTCCACGTTGTCCGTAGTGTGAGCATAGGGCGTTAAAATGAAAACTAAAATACTAAAAATCGTTAGATTGACCGTTTGAAGTCAGAAGATACGAGTCGAAGGCGTAATTCCACGTTAGTCCGTAGTGAGAGCATAGGGCGTTAAAATGAAAACAAAAATACTAAAAAATCGTTAGACTGACCGTTTTGAAGACCGAAGATGCGAGGCCGAAGACGTAATTCCACGTTAATCCGTAGTGAGAACCTAGGATGCTAAAATGATAACGAAAATACGAAAAAATCGTTCGACTGACCGTTTTGAAGACCGAAGATGCGAAGTCAGAAGACGTAATTTCATGTTAGTTCCTAGTGAGAGAGTATGACGTTAAAATGAAAACTAAAATACTAAAAAATTACTCGATTGACCGTTTTGAAGACCAGAAAATGCAAGGCCGAAGACGTAATTCCACGTTAGTCCGTAGTGAGAGCATAGGATGTTAAAATGAAAACTAAAATACTAAAAAATCGTTCGGTCGACCGTTTTGAAGACCAGAAAATGTGAGTCCGAAGACGTAATTTCACGTTAGTTCCTAGTGAGAGCGTATGACGTTAAAATGAAAACTAAAATACTAAAAAATTGTTCGATTGACCGTTTTGAAGACCGAAGATACGAGGCGGAGATGTAATTCCACGTTAGTTAGTAGTGAGAGCATAGGACGTTAAAATGAAAACTAAAATACTAAAAATCGTTAGATTGACCGTTTTGAAGACCGAAGATGCGAGTCCGAAGACGTAATTTCACGTTAGTTCCTAGTGAGAGCATATGATGTTAAAATGAAAACTAAAATACTAAAAAATCGTTCGATTGACCGTTTTGAAGACCGAAGATGCGAGGCCGAAGACGTAATTCCACGTTAGTCCGTAGTGAGAGCATAGGACGTTAAAATGAAAACAAAAATACCAAAAAATCCTAAGACTGATCGTTTTGCTGACCGTTTTGGAGACCGAAGACGTAATTCCACGTTAGTCCGTAGTGAGAACCTAGGATGCTAAAATGATAACGAAAATACTAAAAAATCGTTCGACTGGCCGTTTTGAAGATCGAAGATGCGAGTCTGAAGACGTAATTTCACGTTAGTTCCTAGTGAGAACGTATGACGTTAAAATGAAAACTAAAATACTAAAAAATTGTTCGATTGACCGTTTTGAAGACCGAAGATACGAGGCCGGAGCTGTAATTCCACGTTAGTCCGTAGTGAGAGCATAGGACGTTAAAATGAAAACTAAAATACTAAAAAATCGTTAGACTGACTGTTTTGAAGTCCGAAGATGCGAGTCCGAAGACGTAATTCCACGTTAGTCCGTAGTGAGAGCTTAGGACGTTAAAATGAAAACAAAAATACTAAAAAATCGTTAGACTGACCGTTTTGAAGACCGAAGATACGAGGCAGGAGATGTAATTCCACGTTAGTTCGTAGTGAGAACCTAGGATGCTAAAATGATAACGAAAATACGAAAAAATCGTTCGACTGACCGTTTTGAAGACCGAAGATGCGAGTCCGAATACGTAATTTCATGTTAGTTCTTAGTGAGAGCGTATGACGTTAAAATGAAAACTAAATTACTAAAAAATTGTTCGATTGACCGTTTTGAAGACCGAAGATCGAGGTCAGGCGTAATTCCATGTTAGTTCTTTAGTGAGAGCATAGGGACGTTAAAATGAAAACTAAAATACTAAAAAAATCGTTAGACCGACCGTTTTGAAGACCGAAGATCACGAGTCCGAAGACGTAATTTGCACGTTAGTTCCTAGTGAGAGCATATGATGTTAAAATGAAAACTAAAATACTAAAAAATCGTTCGATTGACCGTTTTGAAGGCCGAAGATGCGAGGCCGAAGTCGTAATTCCACGTTAGTCCGTAGTGAGAGCATAGGACGTTAAAATGAAAACAAAAATACCAAAAAATCCTAAGACTGATCGTTTTGGAGACCGAAGATGCGAGGCTGAAGACGTAATTCCACGTTAGTTCGTAGTGAGAACCTAGGATGCCAAAATGATAACGAAAATACTAAAAAATCGTTGATTGACCGTTTTGGAGACCGAAGATGCGAGTCCGAAGTCGTAATTTCACGTTAGTTCCTAGTGAGAGCGTATGACGTTAAAATGAAAACTAAAATACTAAAAGATTGTTCGATTGACCGTTTTGAAGACCGAAGATACGAGGCCGAAGACGTAATTCCACGTTAGTTCGTAGTGAGAGCATAGGACGTCAAAATGAAAACAAAAATACTAAAAATCGTTAGACCGACCGTTTTGGAGACCGAAGACGTAATTCCACGTTAGTCCGTAGTGAGAACCTAGGATGCTAAAATGATAACGAAAATACTAAAAAATCGTTCGACTGACCGTTTTGAAGATCGAAGGTGCGAGTCCGAAGACGTAATTTCACGTTAGTTCCTAGTGAGAACGTATGACGTTAAAATGAAAACTAAAATACTAAAAAATTGTTCGATTGACCGTTTTGAAGACCGAAGATACGAGGCCGAAGACGTAATTCCACGTTAGTCCGTAGTGAGAGCATAGGACGTTAAAATGAAAACTAAAATACTAAAAAATCGTTCGACTGACTGTTTTGAAGACCAAAGATGCGTCAAGACGTAATTCACGTTAGTCCGTAGTGAGAGCATAGGACGTTAAAATGAAAACAAAAATACTAAAAAATCGTTAGATTGACCGTTTTGAAGACCGAAGATGCGAGGCCGAAGACGTAATTCCACGTTAATCCGTAGTGAGAACCTAGGATGCTAAAATGATAACGAAAATACGAAAAAAACGTTCGACTGACCGTTTTGAAGACCGAAGAAGCGAGTCCGAAGACGTAATTTCATGTTAGTTCCTAGTGAGAGCGTATGATGTTAAAATGAAAACTAAAATACTAAAAAATTGTTCGATTGACCGTTTTGAAGACCGAAGATACGAGGCCGGAGCTGTAATTCCATGTTAGTTCGTAGTGAGAGCATAGGACGTTAAAATGAAAACTAAAATACTAAAAAATCGTTAGACTGACCGTTTTGAAGACCGAAGATGCGAGTCCGAAGACGTAATTTCACGTTAGTTCCTAGTGAGAGCGTATGACGTTAAAATGAAAACTAAAATACTAAAAAATTATTCGATTGACCGTTTTGAAGACCGAAGATACGAGGTCGGAGATGTAATTCCACGTTAGTTCGTAGTGAGAGCATAGGACGTTAAAATGAAAACTAAAATACTAAAAAATCGTTAGACTGACCGTTTTGAAGACCGAAGATGCGAGTCCGAAGACTTAATTTCACGTTAGTTCCTAGTGAGAGCATATGATGTTAAAATGAAAACTAAAATACTAAAAAATCGTTCGATTGACCGTTTTGAAGGCCGAAGATGCGAGGCCGAAGTCGTAATTCCACGTTAGTCCGTAGTGAGAGTATAGGATGTTAAAATGAAAACAAAAATACTAAAAAATCCTAAGACTGATCGTTTGGAGACCCGAAGATGCGAGGTTGAAGACGTAATTCCACGTTAGTTCGTAGTGAGAACCTAGGATGCCAAAATGAAACGAAAATACTAAAAAATCGTTGACGTAGCCGTTTTGAAGATCGAAGATGCGAGTCCAAGACGTAATTTCACGTTAGTTCCTAGTGAGAACGTATGACGTTAAAATGAAAACTAAAATACTAAAAAATTGTTTGATTGATTGTTTTGAAGACCGGAAGACACGTTAGTCCGAAGAGCGTAATTCCACGTTAGTCCGTAGTGAGAGCATAGGGCGTTAAAATGAAAACTAAAATACTAAAAAATCGTTAGACGTAATTTGACCATTTTGACGTGAAAGTCCTAAAAAATTGATCGTTTGAAGACGAAGACGTAATTCCACGTTAGTCCGTAGTGAGAGCATAGGACGTTAAAATGAAAACAAAAATACTAAAAAATCGTTAGATTGACCGTTTTGAAGACCGAAGATGCGAGTCCGAAGACGTAATTTCACGTTAGTTCCTAGTGAGAGCATATGATGTTAAAATGAAAACTAAAATACTAAAAAATTGTTCGATTGACCGTTTTGAAGACCAAAGATACGAGTAGGAAGATGTAATTCCACGTTAGTTCGTAGTGAGAGCATAGGACGTTAAAATGAAAAAAACTAAAATACTAAAAAATCGTTAGAAGATGTAATTCCACGTTTTGAAGGACGTTAAAATGAAAACAAAAATACTAAAAAATGCGAGACCGAAGAAGACGTAATTTCACGTTAGTTCCTAGTGAGAGCGTATGACGTTAAAATGAAAACTAAAATACTAAAAAATTGTTCGATTGACCGTTTTGAAGACCGAAGATACGAGGCCGATAAAAGATGTAATTCCACGTTAGTTCGTAGTGAGAGCATAGGACGTTAAAATGAAAACTAAAATACTAAAAAATCGTTAGCCTGACCGTTTTGAAGACCGAAGATGCGAGTCCGAAGACGTAATTTCACGTTAGTTCTAGTGAGAGCATATGACGTTAAAATGAAAACTAAAATACTAAAAAATTGTTCGATTGACCGTTTTGAAGACCAAAGATGCAAGGCCGAAGACGTAATTCCACGTTAGTCCGTAGTGAGAGCATATGACGTTAAAATGAAAACTAAAATACTAAAAAATCGTTCGACTGACTTTTTTGAAGACCAAAGATGCGAGGCCGAAGACGTAATTCCACGTTAGTCTGTAGTGAGAACCTAGGATGATAAAATGATAACGAAAATACTAAAAAATCGTTCGACTGACCGTTTTCAAGACCGAAGATGCGAGTCCGAAGACTTAATTTCACGTTAGTTCCTAGTGAAAGCGTATGACGTTAAAAAATGAAAACTAAAATACTAAAAAGTTGTTCGATTGGCCGTTTAGAAGACCAGGAAGATACGAGGCCGAAGACGTAATTCCACGTTTAGTTCGTAGTGAGAGCATAGGACGTTAAAATGAAAACGAAAATACTAAAAAAAAACCGTTTTGAAGGCAAAGATGCGAGGCCGAAGATGTAATTCCACGTTTTTGAAGAGCATAAGATGTTAAAATGAAAACTAAAATACTAAAAATTCCACGTTAGTTTCTAGTGAGAGACGTATGATGTTAAAATGAAAAATAAAATACTAAAAAATTGTTCGATTGACCGTTTTGAAGACCGAAGATGCGAGGCCGAAGACGTAATTTCACGTTAGTTCGTAGTGAGAGCATAGGACGTTAAAATGAAAACTAAAATACTAAAAAATCGTTAGACCGATCCGTTTTGAAGACATAGGAAGATGCGAGTCCGAAGACGTAATTTTACGTTAGTTCCTAGTGAGAGAGTATGACGTTAAAATGAAAACTAAAATACTAAAAAATTGTTCGATTGACCGTTTTGAAGATCGAAGATGCCAGGCCGAAGACGTAATTCCACGTTAGTCCGTAGTGAGAGCATAGGACGTTAAAATGAAAACTAAAATACTAAAAAATTGTTCGACTGACCGTTTTGAAGACCGAAGATGTGAGGTCGAAGACGTAATTCCACGTTAGTCTGTAGTGAGAACCTAGGATGCTAAAATGATAACGAAAATACTAAAAAATCGTTCGACTGACAGTTTTGAAGACCGAAGATGCGAGTCCGAAGACGTAATTTCACGTTAGTTCCTAGTGAGAGTGTATGACGTTAAAATGAAAACTAAAATACTAAAAAATTGTTCGATTGACCGTTTTGAAGACCGAAGATGCGAGGCCGAAGACGTAATTCCACGTTAGTCCGTAGTGAGAGCATAGGACGTTAAAATGAAAACTAAAATACGAAAAAATCCTTAGACTGACCGTTTTGCAGAGACCGAAGATGCGAGTCCGAAGACGTAATTTCACGTTAGTTTCTAGTGAGAGCGTATGACGTTAAAATGAAAACTAAAATACTAAAAAATTGTTCGATTGACCGTTTTGAAGACCGAAGATGCGAGGCCGAAGACGTAATTCCACGTTAGTGCGTAGTGAGAGCATATGACGTTAAAATGAAAACTAAAATACTAAAAAATCGTTAGACCGACCGTTTTGAAGACCGAATATGCGGAGTAGAAGACGTAATTCCACGTTAGTTGAAAACCAGTAGTGAGAGCATAGGACGTTAAAATGAAAACAAAAATACTAAAAAAATCGTTAGACTAACCGTTTTGAAGACCGAAGATGCGAGGTCGAAGACTTAATTCCACGTTAGTCCGTAGTGAGATCCTAGGATGTTAAAGGGAAAGAAAACATACCAAAAAATGTTCGAATGACCGTTTTGAAGACCGAAGATACAAGGCCGAAGACGTAATTCCATGTTAGTCCGTAGTGAGAGCATATGACGTTAAAATGAAAACAAAAATACCAAAAAAATCCTTAGACTGAATTGGAGACCGAAGATGCGAGGTTGAAGACGTAATTCCACGTAAGTCCGTAGTGCTTACCTAGGATGCCAAAATGATAACGAAAATACTAAAAAATCGTTCGACTGGCCGTTTTGAAGACCGAATATGCGAGTCCGAAGACGTAATTTCACGTTAGTTCTTAGTGAGAGCGTATGACGTTAAAATGAAAACTAAAATACTAAAAAATTGTTCGATTGACCGTTTTGAAGACCGGAGATACGAAGCCGAAGACGTAATTCCACGTTAGTTCGTAGTGAGAGCATAGGACGTTAAAATGAAAACTAAAATACTAAAAAATCGTTAGACTGACCGTTTTGAAGACCGAAGATGCGAGTCCGAAGACGAAATTTCACGTTAGTTTCTAGTGAGAGCGTATGACGTTAAAATGAAAACTAAAATACTAAATAAAAAATTGTTCGATTGACCGTTTTGAAGACCGAAGTTACGAGGCCGAAGACGTAATTCCACGTTAGTTCGTAGTAAGAGCATATGACGTTAAAATGAAAACTAAAATACTAAAAAATCGTTAGACTGACCGTTTTAGAGACCGAAGATGCGAGGCCGAAGACGTAATTCCACGTTAGTTCGTAGTGAGAACATATGACGTTAAAATGAAAACAAAAATACTAAAAAATCGTTAGACTGACCGTTTTGAAGACCGAAGATGCGAGGTCAAAGACTTAATTCCACGTTTCTTCGTAGTGAGATCTTAGGATGTTAAATGGAAAGAAAACATACTAAAAAATCGTTCGACTGACCGTTTTGAAGACCGAAGATACAAGGCCGAAGACGTAATTCCATGTTAGTCCGTAGTGAAAGCATAGGACGTTAAAATGAAAACAAAAATACCAAAAAATCCTTAGACTGATCGTTTTGGAGACCGAAGACGCGAGGCTGAAAACGTAACTCCACGTTAGTCCGTAGTGATTACCTAGGATGCCAAAATGATAACGAAAATACTAAAAAATCGTTCGACTGACCGTTTTGAAGACCGAAGATGCGAGTCCGAAGACGTAATTTCACGTTAGTTCCTAGTGAGAGCGTATTTCGTTAAAATGAAAACTAAAATACTAAATAATTGTTCGATTGACCGTTTTGAAGACCGAAGATACGAGGCCGAAGACGTAATTCCACGTTAGTCCGTAGTGAGTGCATAGGACGTTAAAATAAAAACAAAAATACTAAAAAATTGTTAGACTGACCGTTTTGAAGACCGAATATGCGAGGCCGAAGACATAATTCCACGTTAGTCCGTAGTGAGAACCTAGGATGCTAAAATGATAACGAAAATACTAAAAAATCGTTCGACTGACCTTTTTGAAGACCGAAGATGCGAGTCCGAAGACGTAATTTCACGTTAGTTCCTAGTGAGAGTATATGATGTTAAAATGAAAACTAAAATACTAAAAAGTTGTTCGATCGACCGTTTTGAAGACCGAAGATGCAAGGCCGAAGACGTAATTCCACGTTAGTCCGTAGTGAGAGCATAGGACGTTAAAATGAAAACTAAAATACTAAAAAATTGTTCGACTGACAGTTTTGAAGACCGAAGATGCGAGTCCGAACACGTAATTTCACGTTAGTTCCTAGTGAGAGCGTATGACGTTAAAATGAAAACTAAAATACTAGAAAATTATTCGATTGGCCGTTTTGAAGACCGAAGATGCAAAGCGAAGACGTAATTCCACGTTAGTTAAAGTAGTGAGAGCATAGGATGTTAAATTGAAAACTAAAATACTAAAAATTATTCGTTCGAGTTTTGAAGACCGAAGATGCGAGTCAGAAGACGTAATTTCACGTTAGTTCCTAGTGAGAGAGTATGACGTTAAAATGAAAACTAAAATACTAAAAAATTACTCGATTGAATTTTGAAGACCGAAGATGCAAGGTAGAGAAGACGTAATTCCACGTTAGTCCGTAGTGAGAGCATAGGATGTTAAAATGAAAACTAAAATACTAAAAACTGTTCGTGACCGTTTTGAAGACCGAAGATGCGAGGCCGAAGACGTAATTCCACGTTAGTCTGTAGTGAGAACCTAGGATGCTAAAATGATAACGAAAATACTAAAAAATCGTTCGACTGACAGTTTTGAAGACCGAAGATGCGAGTCCGAGGACGTAATTTCACGTTAGTTCCTAGTGAGAGCGTATGACGTTAAAATGAAAACTAAAATACTAAAAAATTGTTCGATTGACCGTTTTGAAGACCGATGATACGAGGCCGAAGACGTAATTCCATGTTAGTTCGTAGTGAGAGCATAGGACGTTAAAATGAAAACTAAAATAATAAAAATCGTTAGGTCGACCGTTTTGTAGACCGAAGATGCGAGTCCGAAGACGTAATTTCACGTTAGTTCTTAGTGAGAGAGTATGACGTTAAAATCAAAACTAAAATACTAAAAAATTATTCGATTGACCGTTTTGAAGACCGAAGATGCAAGGTCAAGACGTAATTCCACGTTAGTCCGTAGTGAGAGCATAGGATGTTAAAATGAAAACTAAAATACTAAAAAATTGTTCGATTGACCGTTTTGAAGACCGAAGATACGAGGCCGAAGACGTAATTCCACGTTAGTTCTTTAGTGAGAGCATAGGACGTTAAAATGAAAACTAAAATACTAAAAAATCGTCAGACTGACCGTTTTGAAGACCGAAGATACGAGGCCAAAGACCTAATTCCACGTTAGTCCGTAGTGAGAGCATAGGACGTTAAAATGAAAACAAAAATACTAAAAAATCGTCAGACTAACCGTTTTGGAGACCGAAGATGCGAGGCCGAAGACGTAATTCCACGTTAGTCCGTAGTGAAAACCTAGGATGCTAAAATGATAATGAAAATACTAAAAAATCGTTCGACTGACCGTTTTGAAGACCGAAGATGCGAGTCCGAAGACGTAATTTCACGTTAGTTCCTAGTGAGAGCGTATGGCGTTAAACTGAAAACTAAAATACTAAAAAATTGTTCGTTTGACCGTTTTGAAGACCGAAGATACGAGGCCGAAGACGTAATTCCACGTTAGTCCGTAGTGAGAGCATAGGACGTTAAAATGAAAACAAAAATAATAAAAAATCGTTAGACTGACCATTTTGGAGAGGCCGAAGACGTAATTCCACGTTAGTCCGTAGTGAGAACCTAGGATGCTAAAATGATAACGAAAATACTAAAAATCGTTCGTGACCGTTTTGAAGATCGAAATGTGAGTCAGAAGACGTAATTTCACGTTAGTTCCTAGTGAGAGCGTATGACGTTAAAATGAAAACTAAAATACTAAAAAATTGTTGGATTGACCGTTTTAAAGACCGAAGATACGAGGATCGAAGACGTAATTCCATGTTAGTTCGTAGTGAGAGCATAGGACGTTAAAATGAAAACTAAAATACTAAAAATCGTTAGACTGACCGTTTTGAAGTCCGAAGATGCGAGTCCGAAGACGTAATTCCACGTTAGTCCGT
The DNA here is from genome assembly GCA_023531295.1 of Papaver armeniacum. Taxonomy (NCBI): domain Eukaryota; kingdom Viridiplantae; phylum Streptophyta; class Magnoliopsida; order Ranunculales; family Papaveraceae; genus Papaver; species Papaver armeniacum. The sequence continues at coordinate 107,514 of JAJJWW010013484.1, forward strand.
AGTGAGAGCATAGGACGTTAAAATGAAAACAAAAATACTAAAAAATCGTTAGACTGACCGTTTTGGAGACCGAAGATGCGAGGCCAAAGACGTAATTCCACGTTAATCCGTAGTGAGAACCTAGGATGCTAAAATGATAACGAAAATACGAAAAAATCGTTAGACTGACCGTTTTGAAGACCGAAGATGCGAGGCCGAATACGTAATTCCACGTTAGTCCGTAGTGATTACCTAGGATGCCAAAATGATAACGAAAATACTAAAAAATCGTTCGACTGACCGTTTTGAAGATCGAAGATGCGAGTCCGAAGACGTAATTTCACGTTAGTTCCTAGTGAGAACGTATGACGTTAAACTGAAAACTAAAATACTAAAAAATTGTTCGTTTGACCGTTTTGAAGACCGAAGATACGAGTCCGAAGACGTAATTCCACGTTAGTCTGTAGTGAGAACCTAGGATGCTAAAATGATAACGAAAATAATAAAAAATCGTTAGACTGACCGTTTTGAAGACCGAAGATGCGAGGCCGAATACGTAATTCCACGTTAGTCGTAGTGATTACCTAGGATGCCAAAATGATAACGAAAATACTAAAAAATCGTTCGACTGTCCGTTTTGAAGATCGAAGATGCGAGTCCGAAGACGTAATTTCACGTTAGTTCCTAGTGAGAACGTATGACGTTAAAATGAAAACTAAAATACTCAAAAATTGTTCGATTGACCGTTTTGAAGATAGAAGATCTGAGGCAGGAGATGTAATTCCACGTTAGTTCGTAGTGAGAGCATAGGACGTTAAAATGAAAACTAAAATACTAAAAAATCGTTAGACTGACCGTTTTGAAGACCGAAGATGCGAGTCCGAAGACGTAATTTCACGTTAGTTCCTAGTGAGAGCATATGAGATTAAAATGAAAACTAAAATACTAAAAAATCGTTCGATTGACCGTTTTGAAGACCGAAGATGCGAGGCCGAAGACGTAATTCCATGTTAGTCCGTAGTGAGAGCATAGGACGTTAAAATGAAAACAAAAATACAAAAAATCCTAAGACTGATCGTTTTGGAGACCGAAGATGCGAGGCTGAAGACGTAATTCCACGTTAGTTCGTAGTGAGAACCTAGGATGCCAAAATGATAACGGAACTACTAAAAAATTGTTCGACTGACCGTTTTGGAGATCGAAGATGCGAGTCCGAAGACGTAATTTCACGTTAGTTCCTAGTGAGAACGTATGACGTTAAAATGAAAACTAAAATACTAAAAAATTATTCGATTGACCGTTTTGAAGACCGAAGATACGAGGCCGAAGACGTAATTCCACGTTAGTCCGTAGTGAGAGCATAGGACGTTAAAATGAAAACAAAAATACTAAAAAATCGTTAGACTGACCGTTTTGGAGACCGAAGACGTAATTCCACGTTAGTCCGTAGTGAGAACCTAGGATGCTAAAATGATAACGAAAATACTAAAAAATCGTTCGACTGACCGTTTTGAAGATCGAAGATGCGATCGAAGACGTAATTTCACGTTAGTTCCTAGTGAGAACGTATGACGTTAAAATGAAAACTAAAATACTAAAAAATTGTTCGATTGACCGTTTTGAAGACCGAAGATGCGAGGCCGAAGACGTAATTTCACGTTAGTTTCTAGTGAGAGCGTATGACGTTAAATTGAAAACTAAAATACTAAAACATTGTTCGATTGACCGTTTTGAAGACCGAAGATGCGAGGCCGAAGACGTAATTCCACGTTAGTTCGTAGTGAGAGCATATGACGTTAAAATGAAAACTAAAATACTAAAAAATCGTTAGACCGACCATTTTGAAGACCGAATATGCGAGGCATAAGACGTAATACTAAAAATCGTTAGTCTGTAGTGAGAGCATAGGACGTTAAAATGAAAACAAAAATACTAAAAAATCGTTAGACTAACCGTTTTGAAGACCGAAGATGCGAGGTCGAAGACTTAATTCCACGTTAGTCCGTAGTGAGATCCTAGGATGTTAAAGGGAAAGAAAACATACTAAAAAACGTTCGTTCGACCGTTTTGAAGACCGAAGATACAAGGCCCGAAGACGTAATTCCATGTTAGTCCGTAGTGAGAGCATATGACGTTAAAATGAAAACAAAATACCAGAAAAATCCTTAGACTGAATTGGAGACCGAAGATGCGAGGTTGAAGACGTAATTCCACGTAAGTCCGTAGTGCTTACCTAGGATGCCAAAATGATAACGAAAATACAAAAAAATCGTTCGACTGACCGTTTTTAAGACCGAATATGCGAGTCCGAAGACGTAATTTCACGTTAGTTCCTAGTGAGAGCGTATGACGTTAAAATGAAAACTAAAATACTAAAAAATTGTTCGATTGACCGTTTTGAAGACCGAAGATACGAAGCCGAAGAAGTAATTCCACGTTAGTTCGTAGTGAGAGCATAGGACGTTAAAATGAAAACTAAAATACTAAAAAATCGTTCGACTGACCGTTTTGAAGACCGAAGATGCGAGTCCGAAGACGTAATTTCATGTTAGTTTCTAGTGAGAGCGTATGACGTTAAAATGAAAACTAAAATACTAAAAATTGTTCGATTGACCGTTTTGAAGACCGAAGTTACGAGGCCGAAGACGTAATTCCACGTTAGTTCGTAGTAAGAGCATATGACGTTAAAATGAAAACTAAAATACTAAAAAATCGTTAGACTGACCGTTTTAAAGACCGAAGATGCGAGGCCGAAGACGTAATTCCAAGTTAGTTCGTAGTGAGAACATAGGAATGAAAACAAAAATACTAAAAAATCGTTAGGCGTAGTTTTGAAGACCGAAGATGCGAGGTCAAAGACTTAATTCCACGTTTGTCCGTAGTGAGATCTTAGGATGTTAAATGGAAAGAAAACATACTAAAAAATCGTTATTGACCGTTTTGAAGACCAGAAGATACAAGGTAGAAGACGTAATTCCATGTTAGTCCGTAGTGAAAGCATAGGACGTTAAAATGAAAACAAAAATACCAAAAAATTGTTAGACTGATCGTTTTGGAGACCGAAGATGCGAGGCTGAAAACGTAACTCCACGTTAGTCCGTAGTGATTACCTAGGATGCCAAAATGATAACGAAAATACTAAAAAAATCGTTCCACTGACCGTTTTGAAGACCGAAGATGCGAGTCCGAAGACGTAATTTCACGTTAGTTCCTAGTGAGAGCGTATTTCGTTAAAATGAAAACTAAAATAGTAAATAATTGTTCGATTGACCGTTTTAAAGACCGAAGATACGAGGCCGAAGACGTAATTCCACGTTAGTCCGTAGTGAGTGCATAGGACGTTAAAATAAAAAAATACTAAAAAATTGTTAGACTGACCGTTTTGAAGACCAGAATATGCGAGGTTGAAGACATAATTCCACGTTAGTCGTAGTGAGAACCTAGGATGCTAAAATGATAACGAAAATACTAAAAAATCGTTCGACTGACCGTTTTGAAGACCGAAGATGCGAGTCCGAAGACGTAATTTCACGTTAGTTCCTAGTGAGAGCATATGATGTTAAAATGAAAACTAAAATACTAAAAAGTTGTTCGATCGACCGTTTTGAAGACCGAAGATGCAAGGCCGAAGACGTAATTCCACGTTAGTCCATAGTGAGAGCATAGGACGTTAAAATGAAAACTAAAATACTAAAAAATTGTTCGACTGACAGTTTTGAAGACCGAAGATGCGAGTCCGAACACGTAATTTCACGTTAGTTCCTAGTGAGAGCGTATGACGTTAAAATGAAAACTAAAATACTAGAAAATTATTCGATTGGACAGTTTTGAAGACCGAAGATGCAAAGCCGAAGACGTAATTCCACGTTAGTCCGTAGTGAGAGCATAGGATGTTAAAATGAAAACTAAAATACTAAAAAATTATTCGACTGACCGTTTTGAAGACCGAAGATGCGAGTCCGAAGACGTAATTTCACGTTAGTTCCTAGTGAGAGAGTATGACGTTAAAATGAAAACTAAAATACTAAAAAATTACTCGATTGACCGTTTTGAAGACCGAAGATGCAAGGCCAAAGACGTAATTCCACGTTAGTCCGTAGTGAGAGCATAGGATGTTAAAATGAAAACTAAAATACTAATAAACTGTTCGACTGACCGTTTTAAAGACCGAAGATGCGAGGCCGAAGACGTAATTCCACGTTAGTCTGTAGTGAGAACCTAGGATGCTAAAATGATAACGAAAATACTAAAAAATCGTTCGACTGGACATGTTTTGAAGACCGAAGATGCGAGTCCGAGGACGTAATTTCACGTTAGTTCCTAGTGAGAGCGTATGACGTTAAAAATGAAAACTAAAATACTAAAAAATTGTTCGATTGACCGTTTTGAAGACCGAAGATACGAGGACGAAGACGTAATTCCATGTTAGTTAGTAGTGAGAGCATAGGACGTTAAAATGAAAACTAAAATACTAAAAAATCGTTTCGACCGTTTTGAAGACCGAAGATGCGAGTCCGAAGACGTAATTTCACGTTAGTTCCTAGTGAGAGAGTATGACGTTAAAATGAAAACTAAAATACTAAAATATTATTCGATTACCGTTTTGAAGACCGAAAGAAGACGTAATTCCACGTTAGTCCGTAGTGAGAGCATAGGATGTTAAAATGAAAACTAAAATACTAAAAAATTGTTCGATCGACTGTTTTGAAGACCGAAGATGCGAGGCGAAGACGAATTCCACGTTAGTCCGTAGTGAGAACCTAGGATGCTAAAATGATAATGAAAATACTAAAAATCGATTGTGACCGTTTTGAAGACCGAAGATGCGAGTCCGAAGACGTAATTTCACGTTAGTTCCTAGTGAGAGCGTATGACGTTAAAATGAAAACTAAAATACTAAAAAATTGTTGGATTGACCGTTTTGAAGACCGAAGATACGAGGCCGAAGACGTAATTCCACGTTTGTTCTTTAGTGAGAGCATATGACGTTAAAATGAAAACTAAAATACTAGAAAATCGTCAGACTGACCGTTTTGAAGACCGAAGATACGAGGCCAAAGACGTAATTCCACGTTAGTTCGTAGTGAGAGCATAGGACGTTAAAATGAAAACTAAAATACTAAAAAATCGTTCGACTGACCGTTTTGAAGACCTAAGATGCGATTCCGAAGACGTAATTTCACGTTAGTTCCTAGTGAGAGCGTATGGCGTTAAACTGAAAACTAAAATACTAAAAAATTGTTCGATTGACCGTTTTGAAGACCGAAGATACGAGTCCGAAGACGTAATTCCACGTTAGTCTGTAGTGAGAACCTAGGATGCTAAAATGATAACGAAAATAATAAAAAATCGTTAGACTGACCGTTTTGAAGACCGAAGATGCGAGGCCGAAGACGTAATTCCACGTTAGTCCGTAGTGATTACCTAGGATGCCAAAATGATAACGAAAATACTAAAAAATCGTTCGACTGTCCGTTTTGAAGATCGAAGATGCGAGTCCGAAGACGTAATTTCACGTTAGTCCCTAGTGAGAACGTATGACGTTAAAATGAAAACTAAAATACTAAAAAATTGTTCGATTGACCGTTTTGAAGACCGAAGATACGAGGCCGAAGACGTAATTCCACGTTAGTCCGTAGTGAGAGCATAGGACGTTAAAATGAAAACTAAAATACTAAAAAATCGTTAGACCGGACCGTTTGAAGTCCGAAGATGCGAGTCGAGAAGACGTAATTCCACGTTAGTCCATAGTGAGAGCATAGGACGTTAAAATGAAAACAAAAATACTAAAAAATCGTTAGACTGACCGTTTTGAAGACCGAAGATGAGAGGCCGAAGACGTAATTCCACGTTAATCCGTAGTGAGAACCTAGGATGCTAAAATGATAACGAAAATACGAAAAAAATCGTTCGACTGACCGTTTTGAAGACCGAAGATGCGAGTCCGAAGACGTAATTTCACGTTAGTTCCTAGTGAGAGCGTATGACGTTAAAAATGAAAACTAAAATACTAAAAAATTGTTCGACCGTTTTGAAGACCGAAGATACGAGGTTTTGAGATGTAATTCCACGTTAGTTCGTAGTGAGAGCATAGGACGTTAAAATGAAAACTAAAATATTAAAAAATCGTTATACTGATCGTTTGGAGACCGAAGATGCGAGGTCGAAGACGTAATTTCACGTTAGTTCCTAGTGAGAGCATATGACGTTAAAATGAAAACTAAAATACTAAAAAATCGTTCGATTGACCGTTTTGAAGACCGAAGATGCGAGGCCGAAGACGTAATTCCACGTTAGTCCGTAGTGAGAGCATAGGACGTTAAAATGAAAACAAAAATACCAAAAAATCCTAAGACTGATCGTTTTGGAGGCCGAAGATGCGAGGCTGAAGACGTAATTCCACGTTAGTTCGTAGTGAGAACCTAGGATGCCATAATGATAACGAAACTACTAAAAAATCGTTCGACTAACCGTTTTGGAGACCGAAGATGCGAGTCCGAAGACGTAATTTCACGTTAGTTCCTAGTGAGAGCTTATGACGTTAAAATGAAAACTAAAATACTAAAAAATTGTTCGATTGACCGTTTTGAAGACCGAAGATACGAGGCCGAAGACGTAATTCCACGTTAGTCCGTAGTGAGAGCATAGGACGTTAAAATGAAAACAAAAATACTAAAAAATCGTTAGACTGACCGTTTTGGAGACCGAAGACGTAATTCCACGTTAGTCCGTAGTGAGAGCATAGGACGTTAAAATGAAAACTAAAATACTAAAAAATCGTTAGACTGACCGTTTTGAAGTCCGAAGATGCGAGTCCGAAGACGTAATTCCAAGTTAGTCCGTAGTGAGAGCATAGGACGTTAAAATGAAAACAAAAATACTAAAAAATCGTTAGACTGACCGTTTTGAAGACCGAAGATGAGAGGCCGAAGACGTAATTCCACGTTAATCCGTAGTGAGAACCTAGGATGCTAAAATGATAACGAAAATACGAAAAAATCGTTCGACTGACCGTTTTGAAGACCGAAGATGCGAGTCCGAAGACGTAATTTCATGTTAGTTCCTAGTGAGAGCGTATGACGTTAAAATGAAAACTAAAATACTAAAAAATTGTTCGATTGACCGTTTGAAGACCGAAGATACGAGGCCGGAGCTGTAATTCCATGTTAGTTCGTAGTGAGAGCATAGGACGTTAAAATGAAAACTAAAATACTAAAAAATCGTTAGACTGACCGTTTTGAAGACCGAAGATGCGAGTCCGAAGACGTAATTTCACGTTAGTTCCTAGTGAGAGCGTATGACGTTAAAATGAAAACTAAAATACTAAAAAATTGTTCGATTGACCGTTTTGAAGACCGAAGATACGAGGCCGGAGATGTAATTCCACGTTAGTTCGTAGTGAGAGCATAGGACGTTAAAATGAAAACTAAAATACTAAAAAATCGTTAGATCGACCCGTTTGAAGACCGAAGATGCGAGTCGAAGACGTAATTTCACGTTAGTTCCTAGTGAGAGCATATGATGTTAAAATGAAAACTAAAATACTAAAAAATCGTTCGATTGACCGTTTTGAAGACCGAAGATGCGAGGCCGAAGACGTAATTCCACGTTAGTCCGTAGTGAGAGCATAGGACGTTAAAATGAAAACAAAAATACCAAAAAATCCTAAGACTGATCGTTTTGGAGACCGAAGATGCGAGGCTGAAGACGTAATTCCACGTTAGTTCGTAGTGAGAACCTAGGATGCCAAAATGATAACGAAACTACTAAAAAATCGTTCGACTGACAATTTTGGAGACCGAAGATGCGAGTCCGAAGACGTAATTTCACGTTAGTTCCTAGTGAGAGCGTATGACGTTAAAATGAAAACTAAAATACTAAAAATTGTTCGATTGACCGTTTTGAAGACCGAAGATACGAGGCCGAAGACGTAATTCCACGTTAGTCCGTAGTGAGAGCATAGGACGTTAAAATGAAAACAAAAATACTAAAATATCGTTAGGCCGAGTTTTGGGAGACCGAAGACGTAATTCCACGTTAAGTAGTGAGAACCTAGGATGCTAAAATGATAACGAAAATACTAAAAAATCGTTCGACTGACCGTTTTGAAGATCGACGATGCGAGTCTGAAGACGTAATTTCTCGTTAGTTCCTAGTGAGAACGTATGACGTTAAAATGAAAACTAAAATACTAAAAAATTGTTCAATTGACCGTTTTGAAGACCGAAGATACGAGGCCAAAGACGTAATTCCACGTTAGTCCGTAGTGAGAGCATAGGACGTTAAAATGAAAAATAAAATACTAAAAATCGTTAGACTGACCGTTTTGAAGTCCGAAGATGCGAGTCCGAAGACGTAATTCCACGTTAGTCCGTAGTGAGAGCATAGGACGTTAAAATGAAAACAAAAATACTAAAAAATAGTTAGACTGACCGTTTTGAAGACCGAAGATCGAGGCGAAGACGTAATTCCACGTTAGTCCGTAGTGAGAACCTAGGATGCTAAAATGATATCGAAAATACGAAAAAATCGTTCGACTGACCGTTTTGAAGACCGAAGATGCGAGTCCGAAGACGTAATTTCATGTTAGTTCCTAGTGAGAGCGTATGACGTTAAAATGAAAACTAAAATACTAAAAAAATCGTTCGATTGACCGTTTTGAAGACCGAAGATGCGAGGCCGAAGACGTAATTCCACGTTAGTCCGTAGTGAGAGCATAGGACGTTAAAATGAAAACAAAAATACTAAAAAATCGTTCGACTGACCGTTTTGAAGACCGAAGATGCGAGGCCGAAGACGTAATTCCACGTTAATCCGTAGTGAGAACCTAGGATGCTAAAATGATAACGAAAATACGAAAAAATCGTTATTTGAGCCGTTTTGAAGACCGAAGATGCGAGTCCGAAGACGTAATTTCATGTTAGTTCCTAGTGAGAGCGTATGACGTTAAAATGAAAACTAAAATACTAAAAAATTGTTCGATTGACCGTTTTGAAGACCGAAGATACGAGGCCAAGACGTAATTCCATGTTAGTTCGTAGTGAGAGCATAGGACGTTAAAATGAAAACTAAAATACTAAAAAATCGTTAAGTTGGCCGTTTTGAAGACCGAAGATGCGAGTAGAAGACGTAATTTCACGTTAGTTCCTAGTGAGAGCATGACGTTAAAATGAAAACTAAAATACTAAAAAATCGTTAGACTGACCGTTTTGAAGACCGAAGATACGAGGCCGGAGATGTAATTCCACGTTAGTTCGTAGTGAGAGCATAGGACGTTAAAATGAAAACTAAAATACTAAAAAATCGTTAGACTGACCGTTTTGAAGACCGAAGATGCGAGTCCGAAGACGTAATTTCACGTTAGTTCCTAGTGAGAGCATATGATGTTAAAATGAAAACTAAAATACTAAAAAATCGTTCGATTGACCGTTTTGAAGACCGAAGATGCGAGGTAGAAGACGTAATTCCACGTTAGTCCGTAGTGAGAGCATAGGGACGTTAAAATGAAAACAAAAATACCAAAAAATCCTAAGACTGATCGTTTTGGAGACCGAAGATGCGAGGCTGAAGACGTAATTCCACGTTAGTTCGTCGTGAGAACCTAGGATGCCAAAATGATAACGAAACTACTAAAAAATCGTTCGACTGACCGTTTTGGAGACCGAAGATGCGAGTCCGAAGACGTAATTTCACGTTAGTTCCTAGTGAGAGCGTATGACGTTAAAATGAAAACTAAAATACTAAAAAATTGTTCGATTGACCGTTTTGAAGACCGAAGATACGAGGCCGAAGACGTAATTCCACGTTAGTCCGTAGTGAGAGCATAGGACGTTAAAATGAAAACAAAAATACTAAAAATCGTTAGACTGACCGTTTTGGAGACCGAAGACGTAATTCCACGTTAGTCCGTAGTGAGAACCTAGGATGCTAAAATGATAACGAAAATACTAAAAAATCGTTCGACTGACCGTTTTGAAGATCGAAGATGCGAGTCTGAAGACGTAATTTCACGTTAGTTCCTAGTGAGAACGTATGACGTTAAAATGAAAACTAAAATACTAAAAAATTGTTCGATTGACCGTTTTGAAGACCGAAGATACGAGGCCGAAGACGTAATTCCACGTTAGTCCGTAGTGAGAGCATAGGACGTTAAAATGAAAACTAAAATACTAAAAAATCGTTAGACTGACCGTTTTGAAGTCCGAAGATGCGAGTCAGAAGACGTAATTCCACGTTAGTCCGTAGTGAGAGCATAGGACGTTAAAATGAAAACAAAAATACTAAAAAATCGTTGATTGAGTTTTGAAGACCGAAGATGCGAGGTAGAAGACGTAATTCCATGTTAATCCGTAGTGAGAACCTAGGATGCTAAAATGATATCGAAAATACGAAAAAATCGTTCGACTTGTAGTTTTGAAGACCGAAGATGCGAGTCCGAAGACGTAATTTCATGTTAGTTCCTAGTGAGAGCGTATGACGTTAAAATGAAAACTAAATTACTAAAAAATTGTTCGATTGACCGTTTTGAAGACCGAAGATACGAGGCCGGAGCTGTAATTCCATGTTAGTTCGTAGTGAGAGCATAGGACGTTAAAATGAAAACTAAAATACTAAAAAATCGTTAGACTGACCGTTTTGAAGACCGAAGATGCGAGTCCGAAGACGTAATTTCACGTTAGTTCCTAGTGAGAGCATATGATGTTAAAATGAAAACTAAAATACTAAAAAATCGTTCGATTGACCGTTTTGAAGACCGAAGATGCGAGGCCGAAGACGTAATTCCACGTTAGTCCGTAGTGAGAGCATATGACGTTAAAATGAAAACAAAAATACCAAAAAATCCTAAGACTGAACGTTTTGGAGACCGAAGATGCGAGGCTGAAGACGTAATTCCACGTTAGTTCGTAGTGAGAACCTAGGATGCCAAAATGATAACGAAACTACTAAAAAATCGTTCGACTGACCGTTTTGGAGACCGAAGATGCGAGTCCGAAGACGTAATTTCACGTTAGTTCCTAGTGAGAGCGTATGACGTTAAAATGAAAACTAAAATACTAAAAAATTGTTCGATTGACCGTTTTGAAGACCGAAGATACGAGGCGAAGGCGTAATTCCACGTTAGTCAAGTAGTGAGAGCATAGGACGTTAAAATGAAAACAAAAATACTAAAATATCGTTAGACTGACCGTTTTGGAGGCAGAAGGCGTAATTCCACGTTAGTCCGTATTGAGAACCTAGGATGCTAAAATGATAACGAAAATAATAAAAAATCGTTCGACTGACCGTTTTGAAGATCGAAGATGCGAGTGCGAAGGCGTAATTTCACGTTAGTTCCTAGTGAGAATTATGACGTTAAAATGAAAACTAAAATACTAAAATTGTAGGATCATAATATCGCAACGTGCGGGGCTCGCGGGGTTAATAAACAACGATGTCGCGAGGCGATCGTGTGGCAGACTAAAATAAATGACGCGATGAATAACGACACACAAAACAATTGAAAGACATGGAAACTGGCGAGGGTTAAGAAGTGTCGCGAGAATAAATGATTGTACATCTGCGACACTTCGCGGAACATTTCGAAATAAAAGGATAGATTAATTTGTCATCCACTGTGTATTACCCTATATAAAGGGCTAAGTGAGTGCATTTGTAAGGAGAGATCTTTTTGGAATTGTTGGGCAAGTCATTAGGAGAGAGAAAGTTTAAGAGTGTTTTACTTGTTAAGTGTAATTCTACTTTTCTGTGTAAACAACTCATGAAATTAATCAATAAACATTCTCAATTATACAACTTTCAATGGACTAATTAACCAAAATATAGTGAGGGGTGTAGTGTGGGAAATCCTGCTACTACATATGCGCTAGAAACGGGGACCTAATCTTGTTGGTTCGGGAAAGAAAATCGTAATTAAAGTTGTTTAGATCAAGAAAATGAGAAAGGAAACTCTTAGATCGGATGAAGCAGGGGAAAAAGATATGGCATGTGGCACAGATACAGGAGTAATGATTAGTGAATTTCATGAAAATATCAGAGGAAGAATACACAAACGGGATTTTGAAGGAAAGAAGATTAGACGAGAGAAATGATATCACCTTTGAAAGATTGGGAAAAACAAGAGATAACATTCACGGCGGGAGAGATATCCAAAGAAAATTTGGATCACCCATCTCCATTAGTGATCGCAATTAACGCGTATAAGGAAGGAGAAGAATCGGAGAACACAGCGAAAACATGGGTGGTAAACGGAGTTTTAATTGATACAGGGAGTCTGGTGAACATAATGTTCTATCACGCTTACAAAAAGATGGGATATGAAGACGAAGATATGACTTTCGCGGCATACAATATTCAAGGTTTTGGTAAATCCATAACCAAAGTTAGAGGGGAGATAAAAATACGTATTCCATTAGGAAGAATCGAAACTCAGGTGACATTGAGTATAGTAGATATAGAATCACCGTATAACTTGTTACTAGGAAGACCATGGGTACATGCAATAAAAGCTGTGGCGTCGACGCTTCATCAATGTATCAAGTTTCCAACACCATTTGGAATAGGCGAGATCAAAGGGGATCTTTGCTAAAGGAAGAATATATTATCAAAATGAAGTAAAATGTTGCGAGGAACAAGTAAACAAACAAAAGAATATATCTAAGCACCGCAAAAAGATGGCGAGGAGGCTAAGAAAGAAGAAGAGTTCGAGTTTACATGATCAAAGCGAAGGAAGGAAAAGGCATACCTAGCGAGACCTCGGGAGAAGAAAATGATCCGCGATGGGCAGAAAGGACCAACCCCTATGGGAGAACCGAAGGCCGATTACGTCGCGGCGAGCAAACTAAAGAAGTGAATATTGGAACTAAGGAAGAACCCAAGATGCTAAAGATTGGAACTAACATGGGAGCGGATGAAGAAGAAAGAAGCGTCGGTGCATTTGCGAGATTATAAAGATATCTTCGCGTGGGATATGGATGAAATGCACTGGTATAGATCCATCGGTAGCTTGTCACAAGTTGGAAATTGATAAAAATGTAAAGCCATTCAAACAAAGAATTAGAAAGATAGCAACGACATATCACCCTCGAGATAGAAGAAGAGTTGCGAGAAGATGTTGGACGCGGGAATCATTAGACAAGCAAAATATCCCGAATGGATAGCGAATATGGTTATAGTTCCAAAGAAGAACAAAGGAATAAGGATTTGCATTGATTTCTTGATTTAAATAAAGCCTGCCCAAAAGACGAGTTTTCCATTGCGGATATTCCCCGACTAGTCGAATCGGCGGCGGGGAATGAAAGGGTATCCTCATTTGGATGGATACAAAGGTTACAACCAGATCCCACTCGCGAAGAGGATCAAGAGCATCTTGCTTTCTTCGCTCCAAGAGGATTATCTTGCTATACTAAAATGCCATTCGGTTTGCGAAATCTTTGGAGCGACGTATCAAAGGATGGTAGAAGAGGTATTCGCGAGAATGGATACATAAAACACTTGGAAGTCTATGTAGATGACATGCTAGTAAAAAGTAAGAAAGCGAGAAGATCACGTGCGAGACTTGAAAGAAATTTTTGAGCAAATGAGGCGTTTCAACATCAAAGTCAACCCGAGAAAAATGTACCTTCGGAGTTGCGTCGGGGAAGTTCTTGGGTTACATTGTATCAAAGGAAGGAATACACGTTGACCGGAGAAAGTAAAAGCGATTCGCGACATGCCGACGCCGCGGCTTGATAAAAGATGTTCAAAAGCTAAATGGATTGTTAGCATCACTAGGAAGGTTCATCTCGCGGTCGTCGATAAATGTAAACATTTTTGGTGTTCTAAAAAAGGGATCGAAATTCGAATGGACGGACGAATGTGAAAAGGCTTTACAAGGAATTAAGGAGCATTTAATGGATGTATCCATTATGCGAGAAGCGAGAACACAGGGAGGAATTATTAATATATCTCGCGACAACCCGCACGCCTTAAGTGCGGTTTTATTGCGAACGGACGCAGGAGTGGAAAAACCAATCTATTATATCGGTAAAACTTTTAATGCCATGAGAAAGAAATTATTCAAAGATTGAAAAACTAATCCTAGCGTTAGTCTATGCGTCATTTAAACTTCGCATATATTTTCGAGCACATCTTTGTTAGGGTGGTAACAAAGGTACCAATTGAGTCGGTAATGAAAAATTCAAAAAGATCGGGAAGAGTCGAAAGATGGAATGCTCAAATAAGTCATTGCAAACTCAAATATGAAATATTATCTTCAACCAAGTCACGGGTCGTCGCATGAGACTTTTAAAGCGAGAATTTCCTTTGGAGGAAGATGAAGCGGTGGATGAAATGATGGATGTAGAGGAAGAACATGGAGATCCAAAAGATTTGTTAAGCTGAGCCAAACCGGTGGGAAATATTAGTGGATGGATCATCAAATGGAGAAGGTAAAGGAGTGGGAATTGTTATGATTTCGCCAGAAGGCAATAAGTTAGCTTTTGCTTTTAGATTGGAATTTGAGTCTACCAATAATGAAACGGAATACGAAGCCATAATACATGCTTTACGATTTGCAATAGAAATGAAATTGGAGAGTGTGAGAATTACCGACGACTCGCAATTGGCAATTCGTCGGATAACGAGAAAAGTATGCTACAAATGATCCATCCCTAGAAATACGAGGAAGCTTGTAGAAGTGTTGTCGGCACTGAGATACAGAAAATAAAATGGAGGCACATATCAAGGAGAGATAACGAGACTCATGAGACGCTTTTGCCTTTATATCAAGTATGATGACAGACCCAAGCTGCGAGGAATATCAAAATACGAGGCGCTCTTTGGCGCCATCAATTAATAAAGAAGAGGGACAAAAGCGAGATATAATGATGGTGGTAGATGAGATGCAACGTCGCGAGGAAGATTGGAGGATAGAACTTCACGCATATTTAATGAAAGGCGAGGTACCAAGAAATAGATTGGAAGCACACAAGTTAAAGAGCCGAGCAACAAATTATGAATTGCGAGATGGCGTGCTTTATCGGCGTTCTTTTGATGGACCTTCGCTTCGATGTCGACAAGGAAAGAAGGAGAAACCATATTGAAGATCTTTGCATAGTGGGGATGCGAGGAAATCATAGCGGCGGAAGATCTTTGGCATACAAGGCAAAGACGCAAGGATATTATTGGCCATATATGCATGAGGACGCGAGAGCAATAGCGGCAGCTGCGAAGATTGTCAAAGACACGGGAAGAAGATACATGCACCGGGAGCACCATTAAATTCTTCAAGAAGCGTGTGGCCTTTTGGAAAATGGGGTTTAGATATTGTGGGACCATTTTTACCGGGAACAGGACAAAGAAGGTACCTAATTGTCGCAGCGGATTATTTCACAAAATGGCGGAGGTGAAAGCGGTCCAGCACATTCGCGATAAAGATGTTTTTACTTTCATATTTGAAAATATTATATGCAGATTTGGGATCCCACACAATTGGTATCGATAATGGGAAGCGAGTTTGAAGGACAAAATATAGAGATTCTTTGCTTAATGCATTCAGATAAGATGTGGAAAATCAACTCCATTATATCCACAAGCTAATGGCCAAGCGGAGGCAACAAACAAAACAATTCTTTGATATATTGAAGAAAAAGTTGGAAGGACACAATAGAGGATGGTGCGAACAAGTACCCAATGCGGTGTGGGCCTATAATACAACTAGAAGAGAAGCCACGGGAATGTCTCCTTTTTGCTTAACTTACGGAGTTGAAGCGGTACTCCCAACGAGAGGTCGTGATTCCGACAACCAAAAAAGAGTGCAGGATAAAAATCTTAGCGCGAGGCAACATTTTAATCATGTTGGATGAATTGGAAGAAAAAACGAGAAAAGGCCTTGCGACACATGGAGAATTATCAGCAAAGACTGGCTAGAGAATATAACAAGCGTGTAAAAATACGTGAGTTCCAACCAGGAGACTTGGTGTTGCGAGAAACCCCAATATATCAACGTGAAAGTGGAGGCAAGCTGGCGAGAAAATGGGATGGACCTTATATCGTCAAAGAAGTAGTTGGTACGGGGGCATATAGATTGATGGACCCAGAAGGAAGAGATGTGGGACAAAAATTGGATAGACCATGGAATAGGTTATATCTAAAGAAATATTACCCGTAATAACGAAAGATGACAAAAGGAATCAAGATGAAGTACTTCTTCGCCAGATATTTGCGACATTCAATAAAATGCGAGAGAGAATCCGCGAAGAGATCGCGATAAGAATAACAAAAAAGTCATGAATGGCTTAACAAAACAACAAGAGATAAGGAATGATTAAATGAATGAATCGGCGAATATCTACATGAGACAAAATAGCAAATGATGAAGAATGATTGACTAAAAAGAATGAATGAATGGGACGAACCTTTATGGCGTACACCTAGTTCGCGAATTATATTTCGTAAGAGGCAAATGTAAGACCTAAAGTGCGTCATATAAGGGGTATCTCTTAACATGGCTCGGGTGGAAGGTTACAGCTCCTGAAACACAGGTCATGCAGATTTGGGGCCCATGAAAGCCTATCAAGGGAGATACCTTGGATTCCCAACTATATATGTAGGTTATACCTGGTTGGGCGACCAGGGTCTCTTCCAAGGAGTCGGTGTATGCACAAGGCGCCGAGGTACAGTTGAGCGAGTGCCGGGATGGATGAACCTACCCTGGCCATTCTTGGCAAGTCTTGGCATGCGTTGCACTCGCTTAAGAAGAAAACTCCACTTAGGGTGCGGTCTCGTAACCATAAACCATATAGGTATAAGGGATAAGAGGCTGCGAAAACAACAGTTGTTGTTAAGACCGGATGGGAGGAGCTAGTCTTGTATGGCCGATGTTTCGCCTCCTTGAAAGGGCAACCAGGGGAGATGATAAGGCGACGCTCTCCATTAGGGGGGTGTCAAAGCAGACGCAAATGTCATGAGGCTTTGTTTTCGCAAGGAGACTTAGGCTTGTCATATTTGTGCAATGATCTGAGAGGCAATAATACTAACGCGAGGGTAAGGCGAGATCAATGGGTCTTTACACGAAAGTGTACGGACGTCTGCGATTTCGTCGCAAGACGGCAATGTCATGGGACTTTATGTTCGCAAGGATATCTAGGCTGTCATATTGTCGCAACTAAAACATCTGAGAGGCAAAAATACTTGGAAAATGATAAGACAAGATCAATGGGTCTTTACATGCAAGTGTAAGGACGTCCTGCGATTTTGTCGCCATAAAAGTGGCGAGGGGAAGACCTCTAAGTAGGGAGGTCTAACTCGGAAGACCACACAAAATTGATAAGGCAAGGTCAATGAGCCATTGCATGAAAATGTAAAGGCGGTCTGCGACCTTAATCGCCACAGAAAGAGATAAAATAAAGACTACCGAAATGATAAGGCGAGAAAAGTAGGTTTCTTCACTCATGGAGATCCCTGCGACCTTGTCGCAATACAAAATTCGACATCAGTGAAGAATACAATGCAAAAATGATGATGACTGAGTAAAAATCATTTCATAAAAATGTGAGCGAATAAGCTTGCGAGATTATAGTCATAATTAAGAAGAAGAAAATAAGAGGATTATCCAACAAGGGATTTAACCTTTCAAAACAAAAAGACAGTTGTAGCAAGAGTTATCAAACAGTTAGTTCTCTACATCAATTTTATCGTCTTCACCAATTACTTTCTCGGCTTCACCTTCGCGGTCAATGGGCGTTCTTGAGAAATATTTTCAGCATCTTTATTCTACTTGATTGGTGGATTCTCATGAGAAAACTTTTCGATCAGATCTTTGTTGATAACTTGGTATTAGCGACGTCTTCGCCGCTTTCATAGTCATAATCACTATCAGGAGAATCAGGGACTTCATCATCACTTACTTCCAAAGGATCAACATGTATAGGAGCAAGGGATTTAGACAACAAAATGTCATTCACAAGGACTTGACTTTGAGGGGAATTGACGAAGCAACGCCTTTTGATGATTCTTACTATCTATGTCTTTGATAAGACATATAATCAAATCTTCGCTCTTGCGGTCGCGAGAGCAGAGCAAGATGCGCGGAGAGTAGTCCATTTTCCTTGCGAATGTTAGAATAATCAGACCTGAGGGTGGAGATAGTGGAACGAAGCTTTCTCTCAGAGTCTGCATAACAAATACACAAGATCAGAGAAAGTTCTTATCGAACATTATTGGCACTTTCAGGGTAATAAACCATTCATGGAATAAATACATAAATTAAGATAGTCAAATAATTTGACTACCTTCCTTTTGAGAAGTAAGATGTTGAATTAAAGCTGCGAAGTTATTCCCCAAACGGTCCATGACATCATCAAATGAATCTCCAACTAAGCCTTTCAATCGAGATCGCAAATTCTTTTCATTGGAAACAAGTATGGAATTTTCGGTCGCCAAAGTAGAGTTGGATTTTTCTAATTTGACACATTGTTCTTGGAATTGCTTCGCTTTTACACTCAAAGTTATTCTACCTTGAATAAGTTTATCTCTCTCGGCAGTAATTTCTTCAAGTTGGTTTTTCAAAGTATGATTAGCTTGTTCTTGTTCTTCACATAATTTTTGGCAAACATCATCGTTATCTTTGCTGCGAGTAGCTCGCCACCTTATTCAACGAGAACGTTTCTCTTGAGAAAGAGTTCGATTCTCATCGATAAAGTTTCCAACTCCAAATTAGTTTTAGTCAAAGCATAAGAGAGGCGAGATAAGTCATTACTTAATGAGTCTTGCTTTTGCGATAAATCAAAATTCTCTTTAGACAAGTTATTTATTTGATCAGTTGCATAGGTATGAAGATTATCTAAGAAATTATCTTGCTCCATCCAAGCATCTCTTTCAACTCGAACTTCTTCAACGATAGACTCTGTCGATATATCTCCATTATTCGTTTCTGGTTTAATACTTGAAGGACGAGCAAGGATTTGAGTTGTAAAAAAAAAAAAAAAAAAAAAAAAAGGGTGGCGAGAGCATACCTTGTAATTCTTCGTTCTTCTTGCGAAGGTTATCAGATCTAGCGAGATGTTGTGAAATTTTTGATTTTCAAGGTGAAGACTATTGCATTTCAGCGGTCATAACACTGGAGATCATCCTTGACTTACTAATTTCTTGAACCAAAGACGCTTGCGAGACCTTATCGGGACCAAGGTGCTTACTTAAAATCTCGCGAGACGTTGGATTTGATAGGATCGGCGAAGCTTTCTTGGCATCATTCACGAGATCGAAAGAACCTTAAAGGCCACATCTATACCCTCCAAATTTTCCGCCGTTAGAGGAATTTGCTCTACCAAAAAAGATGAGTCATCCTTTGTCAAAGGAACCTCATGAGAAGAGGAAGTTTCGGGGAGAGAAGTGATTGGAGAAATAGTAGGGACATTGATAGCGAGAGGGTGATATAACATCGTTTGTAGGAGGACGGTTGTAAGGAACTTGGTCTATGAGGAGTTGAGGTATAGGAATATTATCTTGCGGCGACTTCGTTGAGGAGATGAAGGTGTGAATGAAGGAAATGGAACACTTTGGGAGTAACGAGGCTTGGGTTGGCGAAGCCTTTTAGGATTTTGTCAGTATTTCCATCATCCTGCGAGTAACAAGTTAAATAAGAAGCAGAGGCAACAATATATTGTTCATAAAAAAGAAATGTTTCTTAAATACCTTGTCA
Source organism: Papaver armeniacum (assembly GCA_023531295.1). Lineage (NCBI taxonomy): Eukaryota > Viridiplantae > Streptophyta > Magnoliopsida > Ranunculales > Papaveraceae > Papaver > Papaver armeniacum. The sequence goes on from JAJJWW010013484.1 coordinate 127,171, forward strand.
CTCATGAGGCTTTCTTTTGTTAACCATAGATTTTGCTCGCGAAGTAGGCTTTGGCTGCGTAATAGATTCTTGTTGCGAAGAAGGTTTCGATGGCGAGCCCAAAGAAAGAAGAGGGTCCTTCACGGTAAATTTGGTTTTGGGTTGGTTCTTGCTAAACAACAATGGCGAGAAAAAGAACTATAAAGTTAAGCATACCGGTGTGATTTCAACAAGAAAAACTAATTTCAAAGCAATCAACCACAAGATCAAACTAGATATGGCAAGATTAACAAACCTGGATGCCATGAGAACAACAACTAGGATGTAGCGAGAAGAAGAGAAGAGAGGATGAAGAAGGAAAATAGCGAGGCAAACACTTGCGAGAATGATTACGAAGCGATGAAGAAGAGGAACACTTGCAGAGACGATGAAAGAAGATGAAAGGAAAAAGAAACTTCTTCACAAGGAACACCCCTATAAATAGATGAGAAAAAGATATTACGAATAGGATAACATTAAATGCACCGGTAAAAGAGGTAAATATAGACACGTGTAAACGGTCACCATTAAATCCAGGGAATTTTAGTAGAATTCGAACATCGCACAACATATTTCCTAACAGGCAAGAAGAGCTTGCGAAATTGATTATTTTCCGTAACTCATGAGGCAAGAGATGCCACTTCATATATACAGAGAAGCTTCGGAACTTCGCAAAAGAATAGAGGCAAGTACGTACTTTTCAAGTACAGTATTCTTTCGCTCGTTCCTTCATCAAAAAAGACCAAAAATTACTACAACAACAGATTTTCCTTAAAAATCGCTCTTCAAGCAATATTCAAGGAAAAAGAGGCAAGATGTAGGATCATAATATCGCAACGTGCGAGGGCTCGCGGGGTTAATAAACAACGACGTCGCGAGGCGATGTGAGCAGCTAAAATAAATGACGCGATGAATAACGACACACAAAACAGCGAGAAAGACATGGAACACAGGCGAGGTTAAGAAGTGTCGCGAGAATAAATGTTTGTACATCTGCGACACTTCGCGGAACATTTCCGAAATAAAAGGATAGATTATTTGTCATCCACTAGTGTATTACCCTATATAAAGGGCTAAGTGAGTCATTGTAGAGGAGAGATCTTTTTGGAATTGTTGGGCAAGTCATTAGGAGAGAGAAAGTTTAAGAGTGTTTTACTTGTTAAGTGTAATTCTACTTTTCTGTGTAGACAACTCATGAAATTAATCAATAAACATTCTCAATTATACAACTTTCAATGAACTAATTAACAAAATATAGTGAGGGGTGTAGTGTGGGAAAAACCTGCTACTACAAAACGAAGATGCGAGTCCGAAGACGTAATTTCATGTTAGTTCCTAGTGAGAGCGTATGACGTTAACATGAAAACTAAATTACTAAAAAATTGTTCGATTGACCGTTTTGAAGACCGAAGATACGAGGCCGGATCTGTAATTCCATATTAGTTAAAGTAGTGAGAGCATAGGGCGTTAAAATGAAAACTAAAAATACTAAAAAATCGTTAGGTGACCGTTTGAAAGACCGAAGATGCGAGTCGAAGACGTAATTTCACGTTAGTTCCTAGTGAGAGCGTATGACGTTAAAATGAAAACTAAAATACTAAAAAATTGTTCGATTACCGTTTTGAAAATAGAAGATACGAGGCGAAGATGTAATTCCACGTTAGTTCGTAGTGAGAGCATAGGACGTTAAAATGAAAACTAAAATACTAAAAAATCGTTAGACTGGCCGTTTTGAAGACCGAAGATGCGAGTCCGAAGACGTAATTTCACGTTAGTTCCTAGTGAGAGCATATGATGTTAAAATGAAACTAAAATACTAAAAAATCGTTCGATTGACCGTTTTGAAGACCGAAGATCACGAGGCGAAGACGTAATTCCACGTTAGTCCGTAGTGAGAGCATAGGACGTTAAAATGAAAACAAAAATACCAAAAATCCTAAGATGATCGTTTTGGAGACCCGAAGATGCTGGTCGAAGACGTAATTCCACGTTAGTTCGTAGTGAGAACCTAGGATGCCAAAATGATAACGAAAATACTAAAAAATCGTTCGACTGACCGTTTTGAAGATCGAAGATGCGAGTCCGAAGACGTAATTTCACGTTAGTTCCTAGTGAGAACGTATGACGTTAAAATGAAAACTAAAATACTAAAAAATTGTTTGATTGACCGTTTTGAAGACCGAAGATACGAGGCGAAGACGTAATTCCACGTTAGTCCGTAGTGAGAGCATAAGGCGTTAAAATGAAAACTAAAATACTAAAAAATCGTTTAGACCGACCGTTTTGAAGACCGAAGATGCAGTCCGAAGACGTAATTCCATGTTAGTCCGTAGTGAGAGCATAGGACGTTAAAATGAAAACAAAAATACTAAAAAATCGTTAGGTGAGTTTTGAAGACCGAAGATGCGAGGGTCCGAAGACGTAATTCCACGTTAATCCGTAGTGAGAACCTAGGATGCTAAAATGAAAACGAAAATACGAAAAAATCGTTAGGCCGACCGTTTTGAAGACCGAAGATGCGAGTCCGAAGACGTAATTCCACGTTAGTTCCTAGTGAGAGCGTATGACGTTAAAATGAAAACTAAAATACTAAAAAAATTGTTCGATTGACCGTTTTGAAGACCGAAGATACGAGGCCGGAGATGTAATTCCACGTTAGTTCGTAGTGAGAGCATAGGACGTTAAAATGAAAACTAAAATACTAAAAAATCGTTAGACTGACCGTTTTGAAGACCGAAGATGCGAGTCCAAAGACGTAATTTCACGTTATTTCCTAGTGAGAGAGTATGACGTGAAAATGATAACTAAAATACTAAAAAATTGTTCGACTGACTTTTTTAAAGACCAAAGATGCGAGGCCGAAGACGTAATTCCACGTTAGTCTGTAGTGAGAACCTAGGATGCTGAAATGATAACGAAAATACTAAAAAATCGTTCGACTGACCGTTTTGAAGACCGAAGACGTAATTTCACATTAGTTTCTAGTGAGAGCATATGACGTTAAAATGAAAACTAAAATACTAAAAAAATGTTCGATTGACCGTTTTGAAAACCGAAGATGCGAGACCGAAGACGTAATTCCACGTTAGTTCGTAGTGAGAGCATGTGACGTTAAAATGAAAACTAAAATACTAAAAAATCGTTAGATTGACCGTTTTGAAGACCGAAAATGCGAGGTCGAAGACGTTATTCCACGTTAGTCCGTAGTGAGAGCATATGACGTTAAAATGAAAACAAAAATACTAAAAAATCGTTAGACTGACCGTTTTGAAGACCGAAGATGCGAGGTCGAAGACTTAATTCCACGTTAGTCCGTAGTAAGATCCTAGGATGTTAAAGGGAAAGAAAACATACTAAAAAATCGTTCGACTGACCGTTTTGAAGACCGAAGATACAAGGCCGAAGACGTAATTCCATGTTAGTCCGTAGTGAGAGCATAGGACGTTAAAATGAAAACAAAAATACCAGAAAAATCCTTAGACTGATCGTTTTGGAGACCGAAGATGCGAGTCCGAAGACGTAATTTCACGTTAGTTCCTAGTGAGAGCGTATGACGTTAAAATGAAAACTAAAATACTAAAAAATTGTTCGATTGACCGTTTTGAAGACCGAAGATACGAGGCCGGAGACGTTATTCCACGTTAATTCGTAGTGAGAGCATAGGACGTTAAAATAAAAACTAAAATATTAAAAAATCGTTAGACTGACCGTTTTGAAGACCGAAGATGCGAGGCCGAAGACATAATTCCACGTTAGTCCGTAGTGAGAACCTAGGATGCTAAAATGATAACGATAATACTAAAAAATCGTTCGACTGACCGTTTTGAAGACCGAAGATGCGAGTCCGAAGACGTAATTTCACGTTAGTTCCTAGTGAGAGCATATGATGTTAAAATGAAAACTAAAATATTAAAAAATTGTTCGATAGACCGTTTTGAAGACCGAAGATGCAAGGCCAAAGACGTAATTCCACGTTAGTCCGTAGTGAGAGCATAGGACGTTAAAATGAAAACTAAAATACTAAAAAATTGTTCGACTGACCGTTTTGAAGACCGAAGATGCGAGACCGAAGACGTAATTCCACGTTAGTCTTTAGTGAGAACCTAGGATGCTAAAATGATAACGAAAATACTAAAAAATCGTTCGACTGACCGTTTTGAAGACCGAAGATGCGAGTCCGAAGATGTAATTTCACGTTAGTTCTTAGTGAGAGCGTATGACGTTAAAATGAAATCTAAAATACTAAAAAATTATTCGATTGACCGTTTTGAAGACCGAAGATGCAAGTCCGAAGACGTAATTCCACGTTAGTCCGTAGTGAAAGCATAGGATGTTAAAATGAAAACTAAATTACTAAATATTGTTCGACTGACCGTTTTGAAGACCGAAGATGCGAGGCCGAAGACGTAATTCCACGTTAGTCTATAGTGAGAACCTAGGATGCTAAAATGAAAATGAAAATACTAACAAATCGTTCGACTGACAGTTTTGAAGACCGAAGATCTGGTCCGAAGACGTAATTTCACGTTAGTTCCTATTGAGAGCGTATGACGTTAAAATGAAAACTAAAATACTAAAAAATTGTTCGATTGAGCGTTTTGAAGACCGAAGATACGAGGCCGAAGACGTAATTCCACGTTAGTTCGTAGTGAGAGCATAGGACGTTAAAATGAAAACTAAAATACTAAAAAATCGTTAGACTGACCGTTTTGAAGACCGAAGATGCGAGTCCGAAGACGTAATTTCACGTTAGTTTCTAGTGAGAGTGTATGACGTTAAAATGAAAACTAAAATACTAAAAAATTGTTCGATTGACAGTTTTGAAGACCGAAGATGCGAGGCCGAAGACGTAATTCCACGTTAGTTCGTAGTGAGAGCATATGACGTTAAACTGAAAATTAAAATACTAAAAAATCGTAAGTCTGACCGTTTTGAAGACCGAATATGCGAGGCCGAAGACGTAATTCCACGTTAGTCCGTAGTGAGAGCATAGGACGTTAAAATGAAAACAAAAATACTAAAAAATCGTTAGATTGACCGTTTTGAAGACAGAAGATGCGAGGCCGAAGACGTAATTCCACGTTAGTCCGTAGTGAGATCCTAGGATGTTAAAGGGAAAGAAAACATACTAAAAAATCGTTCGACTGACCGTTTTGAAGACCGAAGATACAAGGCCGAAGACGTAATTCCATGTTAGTCCGTAGTGAGAGCATAGGAAGTTAAAATGAAAACAAAAATACTAGAAAAATCCTTAGACTGATCGTTTTGGAGACCGAAGACATAATTCCACGTTAGTCCGTAGTGAGAACCTAGGATGCTAAAATGATAACGAAAATACTAAAAATTCGTTCGACTGACCATTTTGAAGACTGAAGATGCGAGTCCGAAGACGTAATTTCACGTTAGTTCCTAGTGAGAGCATATGATGTTAAAATGAAAACTAAAATACTAAAAAATTATTCGATTGACCGTTTTGAAGACCAAAGATACGAGGCCAAAGACGTAATTCCATGTTAGTCCGTAGTGAGAGCATAGGAAGTTAAAATGAAAACAAAAATACTAGAAAAATCCTTAGACCGATCGTTTTTGAGGCCGAAGATGTGAAGTACCAAAAAACGTAATTCCCGTTAGTCCGTAGTGCTTACCTAGGATGCCAAAATGATAACGAAAATACTAAAAAATCGTTAGACCGTTAAGTTTTGAAGAGCGAAGATGCGAGTCCGAAGACGTAATTTCACGTTAGTTCCTAGTGAGAGCGTATGACGTTAAAATGAAAACTAAAATACTAAAAAATTGTTCGATTGACCGTTTTGAAGACCGAAGATACGAGGCCGAAGACGTAATTCCACGTTAGTTCGTAGTGAGAGCGTAAGGCGTTAAAATGAAAATTAAAATACTAAAAATTGTTAGATTGACCGTAATTTTGAAGACCTAGGATGCTAAAAGATCGAAAATACGAGTCAGTTTTGAAGACGTAATTCCATGTTAGTTCCTAGTGAGAGCGTATGGTGTTAAAATGAAAACAAAAATACTAAAAAATCGTCGATTGACCGTTTTGAAGACCGAAGATACAAGGCCGAAGACGTAATTTCACGTTAGTCCGTAGTGAGAGCATAGGACGTTAAAATGAAAACAAAAATACCAGAAAAATCCTTAGACTGATCGTTTTGGAGACCGAAGATGCGAGGCTGAAGACGTAATTCCACGTTAGTCTGTAGTGATTACCTAGGATGCCAAAATGAAAACGAAAATACTAAAAATCGTTCGACAGACCGTTTTGAAGACCGAAGTGGCGAGACCGAAGACGTAATTCCACGTTAGTTCGTAGTGAGAGCATATGACGTTAAAATGAAAACTAAAATACTAAGCAATCGTTAGACTGACCGCTTTGAAGACCGAAGATACGAGGCCGAAGAAGTAATTCCGCGTTAGTCCATAGTGAGAGCGTAAGACGTTAAAATGAAAACAAAAATACTAAAAATCGTTAGACTGACCGTTTTGAAGACCGAAGATGCAAGTCCGAACACGTAATTTCACGTTAGTTCCTAGTGAGAGCGTATGACGTTAAAATGAAAACTAAAATACTAAAAAATCGTTCGACGGACCTTTTTGAAGACCGAAGATGTGAGGCCGAAGACGTAATTCCATGTTAGTCCGTATTGAGAGCATATGCCGTTCAAATGAAAACAAAAATACTAAGCAATCGTTAGACTGACCGCTTTGAAGACCGAAGATGCGTGGTCGAAGACTTAATTCCACGTTAGTCTGTAGTGAGATCTTAGGATGTTAAAGGGAAAGAAAACATACTAAAAAATCGTTCGATTGACCGTTTTGAAGGACCAGAAGATACAAGGCCGAAGACGTAATTCCATGTTAGTCCGTAGTGAAAGCATAGGACGTTAAAATGAAAACAAAAATACCAAAAAATCCTTAGACTGATCGTTTTGGAGACCGAAGATGCGAGGCTGAAAACGTAATTCCACGTTATTCCGTAGTGATTACCTAGGATGCCAAAATGATAAACAAAATACTAAAAAATCGTTCGACTGACCGTTTTGAAGACCGAAGATGCGAGTCCGAAGACATAATTTCATGCTAGTTCCTAGTGAGAGCGTATGACGTTAAAATGAAAACTAAAATACTAAAAAATTGTTCGATTGACCGTTTTGAAGACCGAAGATACGAGGCCGAAGACGTAATTCCACGTTAGTCCGTTGTGACAGCATAGGACGTTAAAATAAAAACAAAAATACTAAAAAATCGTTAGACTGACCGTTTTGAAGACCGAAGACATAATTCCACGTTAGTCCGTAGTGAGAACCTAGGATGCTAAAATGAAAACGAAAATACTAAAAAAATTCGTTCGATTTGACCATTTTGAAGACCGAAGATGCAGTCGAAGACGTAATTTCACGTTAGTTCCTAGTGAGAGCATATGATGTTAAAATGAAAACTAAAATACTAAAAATTATTAGATTGGACCGTTTTGAAGACCAAAGATACGAGGCCAAAGACGTAATTCCATGTTAGTCCGTAGTGAGAGCATAGGAAGTTAAAATGAAAACAAAAATACTAGAAAAATCCTTAGACTGATCGTTTTGGAGACCGAAGATGTGAGGCTGAAGACGTAATTCCACGTTAGTCCGTAGTGCTTACCTAGGATGCCAAAAAGGATAACGAAAATACTAAAAAATCGTTAGACCCACATTAGTTTTGAAGAGCGTTAAAAGATGCGAGTGCGAGGCCGAAGACGTAATTTCACGTTAGTTCCTAGTGAGAGCGTATGACGTTAAAATGAAAACTAAAATACTAAAAAATTGTTCGATTGACCGTTTTGAAGACCGAAGATACGAGGCCGAAGACGTAATTCCACGTTAGTTCGTAGTGAGAGCATAAGACGTTAAAATGAAAATTAAAATACTAAAAATTGTTAGATTGACCGTTTTGAAGACCGAAGATGCGAGTCCGAAGACGTAATTCCATGTTAGTTCCTAGTGAGAGCGTATGATGTTAAAATGAAAACTAAAATACTAAAAAAATCGTTCAACTGACCGTTTTGAAGACCGAAGATACAAGGCCGAAGACGTAATTTCACGTTAGTCCGTAGTGAGAGCATAGGACGTTAAAATGAAAACAAAAATACCAGAAAAATCCTTAGGACGATCGTTTTGGAGGCCAGAAGATGCGAGGCTAAAGACGTAATTCCACGTTAGTCCGTAGTGATTACCTAGGATGCCAAAATGAAAACGAAAATACTAAAAATCGTTCGACGACCGTTTTGAAGACCAAGAGTGGCGAGGCCGAAGACGTAATTCCACGTTAGTCCGTAGTGAGAGCATATGACGTTAAAATGAAAACTAAAATACTAAAAAATCGTTCGACTAACCGTTGTGAAGACCGAAGATGCGAGGCCGAAGAAGTAATTCCGCGTTAGTCCATAGTGAGAGCGTAAGACGTTAAAATGAAAACAAAAATACTAAAAATCGTTAGACTAACAGTTTTGAAGACCGAAGATGCAAGTTAGAACACGTAATTTCACGTTAGTTCCTAGTGAGAGCATATGACGTTAAAATGAAAACTAAAATACTAAAAAATCGTTCGACGGACCTTTTTGAAGACCGAAGATGTGAGGCCGAAGACGTAATTCCATGTTAGTCTTTAGTGAGAGCATATGCCGTTCAAATGAAAACAAAAATACTAAGCAATCGTTAGACTGACCGCTTTGAAGACCGAAGATGCGTGGTCGAAGACTTAATTCCACGTTAGTCTGTAGTGAGATCTTAGGATGTTAAAATGAAAACAAAAATACTAAAAAATCGTTCGACTGACCGTTTTGAAGACCGAAGATACAAGGCCGAAGACGTAATTCCATGTTAGTCCGTAGTGAAAGCATAGGACGTTAAAATGAAAACAAAAATACTAAAAATCCTTAGACTGATCGTTTTGGAGACCGAAGATGCGAGGCCGAAAACGTAATTCCACGTTATTCCGTAGTGATTACCTAGGATGCCAAAATGATAAACAAAATACTAAAAAATCGTTCGACTGACCGTTTTGAAGACCGAAGATGCGAGTCCGAAGACATAATTTCACGTTAGTTCCTAGTGAGAGCGTATGACGTTAAAATGAAAACTAAAATACTAAAAAATTGTTCGATTGACCGTTTTGAAGACCGAAGATACGAGGCCGAAGACGTAATTCCACGTTAGTTCGTAGTGAGAGCATAGGACGTTAAAATAAAAACAAAAATACTAAAAAATCGTTAGACTGACCGTTTTGAAGACCGAAGACAGTCCGAAGACGTAATTCCACGTTAGTTTCTAAAGGAGTAGTGAGAACCTAGGATGCTAAAATGATAACGAAAATACTAAAAATTGTTCGATTGACCATTTTGAAGACTGAAGATGCGAGGCCGAAGACGTAATTCCACGTTAGTTCCTAGTGAGAGCATATGATGTTAAAATGAAAACTAAAATACTAAAAAATTATTCGATTGACCGTTTTGAAGACCAAAGATACGAGGCCAAAGACGTAATTTCACGTTAGTTCGTAGTGAGAGCATAAGACTTTAAAATGAAAACTAAAATACTAAAAAAATCGTTAAACTGACCGTTTTGAAGACCGAAGATGCGAGTCCGAAGACGTAATTTCACGTTATTCCTAGTGAGAGAGTATGACGTTAAAATGAAAAAAAATATTAAAAATTGTTCGATTGACCGTTTTGAAGACCGAAGATGCAAGGTCGAAGACGTAATTCCATGTTAGTCCGTAGTGAGAGCATAGGATATTAAAATGAAAACAAAAATACTAAAAAATTGTTAGATTGATCGTTTTGAAGACCGAAGATGTGAGGGTCAAGACGTAATTCCACGTTAGTCCGTAGTGCTTACCTAGGATGCTAAAAGGATAACGAAAATACTAAAAAATCGTTAGATCGACCGTTTTGAAGACCGAAACATGCGAGTCCGAAGACATAATTTCATGCTAGTTCCTAGTGAGAGCGTATGACGTTAAAATGAAAACTAAAATACTAAAAAATTGTTCGATTGAGCGTTTTGAAGACCGAAGATACGAGGCCGAAGGCGTAATTCCACGTTAGTTCGTAGTGAGAGCATAGGACGTTAAAATGAAAACTAAAATACTAAAAAATCGTTAGATCGGCCGTTTTGAAGATCGAAGATGCGAGTCCGAAGACGTAATTTCACGTTAGTTTCTAGTGAGAGTGTATGACGTTAAAATGAAAAATAAAATACTAAAAAATTGTTCGATTGACAGTTTTGAAGACCGAAGATGCGAGGCCGAAGACGTAATTCCACGTTAGTTCGTAGTGAGAGCATATAACGTTAAACTAAAAATTAAAATACTAAAAAATCGTTAGTCTGACCGTTTTGAAGACCGAATATGCGAGGCCGAAGACGTAATTCCACGTTAGTCCGTAGTGAGAGCATAGGACGTTAAAATGAAAACAAAAATACTAAAAAATCGTTAGACTGACCGTTTTGAAGACCGAAGATGCGAGGTCGAAGACTTAATTCCACGTTAGTCCGTAGTGAGATCCTAGGATGTTAAAGGGAAAGAAAACATACTAAAAAATCGTTCGACTGACCGTTTTGAAGACCGGAGATACAAGGCCGAAGACGTAATTCCATGTTAGTCCGTAGTGAGAGCATAGGAAGTTAAAAGGAAAACAAAAATACTAGAAAAATCCTTAGACTGATCGTTTTGGAGACCGAAGATGTGAGGCTGAAGACGTAATTCCACGTTAGTCCGTAGTGCTTACCTAGGATGCCAAAAGGATAACGAAAATACTAAAAAATCGTTAGACTGACCGTTTTGAAGACCGAAGATGCGAGTCCGAAGACGTAATTCCACGTTAGTCCGTAGTGAGAGCATATGACGTTAAAATGAAAACTAAAATACTAAAAAATTGTTCGATTGACCGTTTTGAAGACTGAAGATACGAGGCCGAAGACGTAATTCCACGTTAGTTCGTAGTGATAGGACGTTAAAATGAAAATTAAAATACTAAAAATTGTTAGATTGACCGTTTTGAAGACCGAAGTTGCGAGTCCGAAGACGTAATTCCATGTTAGTTCCTAGTGAGAGCGTATGACGTTAAAATGAAAACTAAAATACTAAAAAAATCGTTCAACTGACCGTTTTGAAGACCGAAGATACAAGGCCGAAGACGTAATTTCACGTTAGTCCGTAGTGAGAGCATAGGACGTTAAAATGAAAACAAAAATACCAGAAAAATCCCTAGACTGATCGTTTTGGAGACCGAAGATGCGAGGCTGAAGACGTAATTCCACGTTAGTCTGTAGTGATTACCTAGGATGCCAAAATGAAAACGAAAATACTAAAAATCGTTCGACAGACCGTTTTGAAGACCGAAGATGCGAGACCGAAGACGTAATTCCACGTTAGTCCGTAGTGAGAGCATATGACGTTAAAATGAAAACTAAAATACTAAATAATCGTTCGACTAACCGTTGTGAAGACCGAAGATGCGAGGCCGAAGAAGTAATTCCGCGTTAGTCCATAGTGAGAGCGTAAGACGTTAAAATGAAAACAAAAATACTAAAAATCGTTAGACTGACCGTTTTGAAGACCGAAGATGCAAGTCCGAAGACGTAATTTCACGTTAGTTCCTAGTGAGAGCGTATGACGTTAAAATGAAAACTAAAATACTAAAAAATCGTTCGACGGACCTTTTTGAAGACCGAAGATGCGAGGCCGAAGACGTAATTCCATGTTAGTCCGTAGTGAGAGCATATGCCGTTCAAATGAAAACAAAAATACTAAGCAATCGTTAGACTGACCGTTTTGAAGACCGAAGATGCGAGGCCGAAGACGTAATTCCACGTTAGTCCGTAGTGAGAGCATAGGACGTTAAAAGGAAAACAACAATACTAAAAAATCGTTAGACTGACCGTTTTGAAGGCCGAAGATGCGAGGCCGAAGACGTAATTCCACGTTAGTCCGTAGTGAGAACCTAGGATGCTAAAATGATAACGAAAATACTAAAAAATCGTTCGACTGATTGTTTTGAAGACCGAAGATGCGAGGTCGAAGACGTAATTTCACGTTAGTTCCTAGTGAGAGAGTATGACATTAAAATGAAAACTGAAATAATAAAAAATTGTTCGATTGACCGTTTTGAAGACCGAAGATGCAAGGCCGAAGACGTAATTCCACGTTAATCCGTAGTGAGAGCATAGGATGTTAAAATGAAAACTAAAATACTAAAAAATTGTTCGACTGACCGTTTTGAAGACCGAAGATGCGAGGCCGAAGACGTAATTCCACGTTAGTCTGTAGTGAGAACCTAGGATGCTAAAATGATAACGAAAATACTAAAAAATCGTTCGACTGACAGTTTTGAAGACCGAAGACGTAATTTCACGTTAGTTCCTAGTGAGAGCGTATGACGTTAAAATGAAAACTAAAATACTAAAAAATTGTTCGATTGACCGTTTTGAAGACCGAAGATACGAGGCCGAAGACGTAATTCCACGTTAGTTCGTAGTGAGAGCATAGGACGTTAAAATGAAAACTAAAATACTAAAAAATTGTTAGACTGACCGTTTTGAAGATCGAAGATGCGAGTCCGAAGACGTAATTTCACGTTAGTTTCTAGTGAGAGTGTATGACGTTAAAATGAAAAACTAAAATTGTAGTTGCGGGAAATCCCACACTACACCCCTTACTCAATTTTGCTTAATTAATCCATTGAAAGATGTAAGATCAAGAATATTTATTGATTGAGTCCATGAAATGTTTACACAGGATAATAGAATTACACTTAGGAATTAAAACACTCTTAAACTTTCTCTCTCCTATCGACTTGCTTAACAATTCCAAAAAGATCTCTCTCTCTCACATATTCACTCAACCCTTTATATAGGGTAATACATAGTGGATGACAGCTAAGCTATCCTTTATTTTCGGGAATGTCCCGCGAAGTGTCGCAGATGCACAATCATTCGCTCTCGCGACACTTCTTAACCTTCGCCAGGTCTCATGTCTCCTTTATGTTTTGGGGTCGTAATTCATTGCGTCGTTTATTTTAGCTCCCTGCGACTCCCTCGCAACACCGTCGTTTATTAATCCCGCGAACCTTGTACGTTGCGATATTATGATCCTACATCTTGCCTCTTTTTCCTTGAATATTGCTTGAAGAGCGATCTTTAAGGAAAAATCTGTTGTTGTAGTAATCTTTGGTCTTTGTTGATGGAGGAACGAGCGGAAGAATACTGGACTTGAAAAGTACGTACTTGCCTCTATTCTTTCGCGAAGTTCCGAAGCTTCTTTGTAATATATATATACGAAGTATCATTTCTTGCCTCATGAATTATAGAAAATAATCAATTTCGCAATCTCTTCTCGCCTATTAGGAAATATGTTGTATATTTGGATTCTACTAAAGTTCTTTTCGTCAGGTTTCCTTAGATTTAGTAATGACCGTTTACACGTGTCTATATTTACCTCTTTTACCGGTGCATTTAATGTTATCCGGTCATAACATTTTTCTCATCTATTTATAGGAGCACCCCCGTGAAGAATTTTCCTTTTCCTTTTCATCTTCTTCATCGTCTGCCAGTGTTCTTCTTCTTCATCGTTCTGCAAGTGTTCTTCTTCTTCATCGTTCTGCAAGTGTTTGTCTATCGTTGTTTCTTACCGTCTTCTTCACCACTTTTGCTATTCCCTACCAGTCGTTACTCTCATGGCGTCCAGGTTTATTAATTTTGCCACATCTGGCTGATTTTGTGGTTGATTAAATTTGAAATTAGTTTTTCTTGTTGAAATCACACTGGTATAATTAACTTTGTAATTTTCTTTCTGCCATTGTTGTTTAGCAAGAACCAACCCAGAACTAAATTTACCGTGAAGGACCCTCTTCTTTCTTTGGGCTCGCCATCGAAATCTACTTCGCAACAAGGATCCCTCACACAACCAAAGCCCACTTCGCGAGCAAAATCTATAGCTACAAAAAGACAGTCTGCGAGTGACAAGGTATTTAAGAAACCTTTGTTTTTATTAACAATGCGTTGTTGCCCCTGTTTCTTATTTAATTTGTCATTCGCAGGATGATAAAACTACTGGTAATACTCCCAAAAGGCTTGCGTTACTCTAAACCTGTTACCCCCAACGTTCCATTTCCTTCATTCACACCTTCGTCTCCCGTCCGCGAAATCTTCGCAAGATAATTTTGTGCCTCTTTCTTCTCGGTAACATTACAGCGACAATACTTCTATGCCTCAACTCCTCATCGATCAAGTTCCTTACAAACTGTCCTACTACAAACAATGTTATACCTCCTCCCGCTATCAATGTCCCCGCTATTTCTCCAATCACTTCTCTCCCTGAAACCTCCTCTTCTCATGAGGTTCCTTTGACAAAAGACGACTTGTCTTCTTTGTTTGAACAAATTCCTCTAACTGCGGAAAATTTGGAGGGGATAGATGTGGCCTTTAAGGTCCTCTCTGATCTCGTGAATGATGCCAAAAAGACTTCTCGCGATCTGTCAAATCCAATGTCTCTGCGAGATTTTAAGTAAGCATCTTGGTCCCGATAGGATCTCGCAAGCATCTTTAGTTCAAGAGGTTAATAAGCTGAAGAATGATCTCCAAGTTATGGCTGCGAAATGCAATAATCTCCACCTTGAAAATCAAAAATTTCTCAGTATCTCACTAGATTGTGATAATCTTCGCAAGAAGAATGAAGAATTAAAAGGTATGCTCTCGCCATCCCCTTTTTTTTTTTTTTTTTTTTTTTTTTTTTTTTACAACTCAAACCCTTGCTCCTTGCTCGTCCTCCAAGTATTAAACCAGAAACGAATCATGGAGATATATCAGACGGAGTCTATTGTTGAAGAAGTTCGAGTTGAAAGAGATGCTTGGATGGAGCAGTATAATCTCTTAGATAATCTTCATACTTATGCAGCTGATCAAATAAATAACTTGTCTAAAGAGAATTTTGATTTATCGCAAAAGCAAAACTCATTAAGTAATGACTTATCTCGCCTCTCTTATTCTTTGACTAAAACTAATTTGGAGTTGGAAACTTTATCAGATGAGAATCGAACTCTTTCACAAGAGAAACGTTCTCTATTGAATAAGGTGGCGATCTACTCGCAACAGTATGATGTTTGTCAAAAATTATGCGGAGAACAAGAACAGGCCATTCATACTTTGAAAAACCAACTTGAAGAGAGCTCCACCGAGAGAGATAAACTTATTCAAGGTAGAATAACTTTGAGTGTAAAAGCGAAGCAATTCCAGGAACAATGCGCCAAATTAGAAAAATCCAACTCTACTCTCGCCAGCGAAAATTCCATACTTGTTTCTAATGATAAGAAATTGCGATCTCGAATGAAAGGTTTAGTTGGAGACTCATTTGATGATGCCATGGACTGTCTGGGAATAACTTCGCGGCTTTAATTCAACAACTTACTCTTCAAAAGGAAGGTAGTCAAATTATTTGACTACCTTAATTCATTTATTTCACAAATCTTTAATTATTCTGAAAGTTCCAAAGATCTGTTGTAAGAGTCTCTTTTAATCTTTATGTTTGCTTGTTTATTATGCAGATTCTGAGAAGAAGCTTCGCGCCGTTGTTTCTACTCTCAAATCAGATTATTCCAAAATTCGCAAAGAAAATGGATTACTCGCTTCTTCCCTCGCTCGTTCTCGCGATCGTGCAGAACGTAGATTTGATTACATGTCTGATTGTAAAGATATAGATAGTAAAAACCGTCAAAAGGCGCTGCTTCGTCAATTCCCCCTCAAAGCTGAAGTCCTTGTGAATGAAATTTTACTGTCTAAGTCTCTTGATCCTATACATGTGGCTCCTTTTGAAGTAAGTGATGATGAAGTCCCTAATGCTCCTGATAGTGATTATGACTATGAAAGCGGCGAAGATATCACCAATGCCGAAGCTGTCAATAAAAATCTTGCTGAAAAAATTTCTGACGAAATTCCATTCTCTGGCGAAGTTGAAGCTGAGAAAAGTATTGGTGAAGATGATAAAATTGATGTAGAGAATTAACTGCTGTATGACTTTTGCTGCGACTTTCTTTTTGCTTTGAAAGATTAAATCCCTTGTTGAATAATTCTCTTATTTTCTTCTTCTTAACTATGACTATAATCTCGCGAGTTCATTTGCCTATAATTTTACGAAATGATCTTTACTCAGTCGTCATTATTTTGAAATGTATTCTTCACTGATGTTGAATTTTATATTGCGACGAGGTCGCAGGTATCTCCATGAATGGAGAAATCTACTTTTCTCGCCTTATCATTTCGGTAGTCTTTATTTTATCTCTTCTTGTTGCGACAAGGTCGCAGGCCGCCTTTACATTTTCATGCAATGGCCCATTGACCTTGCCTTATCATTTTTGTGTGGTCTTCCAAGTCAGACCTCCCTAATTAGAGGTCTTCCCCTGCCACCTTTCATCGCGACAAAATCGCAGGACGTCTTTACACTTGCATGTAAAGACCCATTGATCTTGCCTTATCATTATCCAAGTATTTTTGCCTCTGCAGGATGTTTTAGTTGCGACAATATGACAGGTCTAGATATCCTTGCGAACATAAAGCCCCATGACATTGCCGTCTTGCGACGAAATCACAGGACGTCCGTACACTGTCGTGTAAAGACCCATTGATCTCGCCTTACCCTCGCGTTAGTATTATTGCCTCTGCAGGATCATTGCACAAATATGACAAGCCTAAATTCTCTTGCGAAAACATAGCCTTATGACATTTGCGTCTGTTTTGACACTCCCCCTATTGGAGAGAGCGTCGCCTTATCATCTCCCGGTTGCCCCTTCAAGGAGGCGAAACATCGGCCATACAAGACTAGCTCCTCCCATCCGGTCTTAACAACAACCAGGTTGTTTTTCGCAGCCTCTTATCCCTTATACCTATAGGGTTTATGGTTACGAGACCGCACCCTAAGTGGAGTTTTCTTCGGGCGAGTGCAACATATGCCAAGACTTGCCAAGAATGGCCAGGGTAGGTTCATCCATCCCGGCACTCGGCTCAACCGTGTACCTCGGCGCCTTGAGCATACACCGACTCCTTGGAAGAGACCCTCGGTCGCCCAACCAGGGTATAACCTACATATATAGTTGGGAATCCAAGGTATCTCCCGGATAGGCTTTCATGGGCCCCAAATTTTCATGACTCAGCTTCAGGAGCGGTGTAACCTTCCCCGAGCCATGTCAAGAGATACCCCTTATATGACGCACTTTAGGTCTTACATTTGCCTCTTACGAAATGTTATTCGCGAACTAGGTGTACGCCATAAAGGTTCGTCCCATTCATTCATTCTTTTATTCAATCATTCTTCATCATTTGCTATTTTACTTGCGAGATATTCGCCAATTCATTCATTTAATCATTCATTGTCTCTTGTTGTTTTGTTAAGCCGTTCATGACTTCTTGTTATTCTTGTCGCGAGATCTTCGCGGATTTTCTCTGCATTTTATTGAACGTCGCAAATATTTTGCGAAGAAGTACTTCATCTTGATTCATTTTTCCTCTCCCATTTTTACGGGTAATACTTCTTTAGATATAATCTATTCCATGGTCTATCCAATTTTTGTCCCACATCTTTTCCTTCGGGATCCATCAATCTATATGCCCCTGTACCAACTACCTCTTTGATGATATAAGGTCCATCCCATTTTCTCGCCAACTTGCCTCCACTTTCACGTTGATATATTGGGGTTTCTCGCAACACCAAATCCCCTGGTTGGAATTCACGTATTTTTACACGCTTGTTATATTCTCTAGCCGGTCTTCGCCGATAATTCTCCATGTGTCGCAATGCCTTTTCTCGTTTTTCTTCCAATTCATCCAACTTGATTAGAATATTGCCGCACTAAGATTTTTATCCCAGCACCTCTTTTTTGGTTGTCGGAATCACGACCTCTCGTTGGGGAGTACTGCTTCAACTCCGTAAGTTAAACAAAAAGGGGACATTCCGTGGCTTCTCTTCTAGTTGTATTATAAGCCCATACCGCATTGGGTACTTGTTCGCACCATCCCCTGTTGTGTCCTTCCAACTTTTTCTTCAATATATCGGCAATTGTTTTGTTTGTTGCCTCTGCTTGGCCATTAGCTTGTGGATATAATGGAGTTGATTTTTCACATCTTATCTCGAAATGCATTAAGTAAAGCAACTCTATATTTTGCCCTTCAAACCGCTTCCCATTATCGATACCAATTGTGCGGGGATCCCAAATCTGCATATAATATTTTCAAATATGAAAGTAAAAACATCCTTATCGCGAATGTGCTTGAACCGCTTTCACCTCCGCCCATTTTGTGAAATAGTCCGTTGCGACAATTAAGTACCTTCTTTGTCCCTTTCTGGTAAAAATGGTCCCACAATATCTAAACCCCATTTTCCAAAAGGCCACACACTTCTCGAAGAATTTAACGGTGCTCCAGGTGCATGTATCTTCTTCCCATGTCTTTGACAATCTTCGCAGCTGTCTCGGATATTGCTCTCGCGTCCTCATGCATATATGGCCAATAATATCCTTGCGTCTTTTGCCTTATATGCCAAAGATCTCCCGCCGCTATGATTTCCGGCATCCCCACTATGCAAAGCATCTTCAATATGGTTTCTCCTTCTTTCCTTGTTAGACATCGAAGCGAAGGTCCATCAAAGGAACGCCGATAAAGCACGCCATCTCGTAATTCATAATTTGTTGCCCGACTCTTTAATTTGTGTGCTTCCAATCTATTTCTTGGTATCTCGCCTTTCATTAAATACGCGTGAAGTTCTACTCTCGGTCTTCCTCGCGACATTGCATTTCATCTACCACCATCATTATATCTCGCTTCTTGTCCTTCCTCTTTATTAATTGATGGCGCCAAAGTAGCGTCTCGTATTTTGATATTCCTCGCAGCTTGGTTCTGTCATCATACTTGATATAAAGGCAAAAGCGTCTCATGAGTCTATTATCTCTCCTTGATATGTGCCTCCATTTTATTTTTGGTATCTGTGGCCGACAACACTTCTACAAGCTTCCCGTATTTCGTAGGGATGGATCATTTGTAGCATACTTCTCTCGTTATCCGACAAATTGCCAATTGCGAGTCACTGGTAATCCTCACATTCTCCAATTTCATTTCTATTGCAAATCGTAGAGCATGTATTATAGCTTCAGACTCCGTTTCATTATTGGTAGACTCAAACTCCAATCTAAAAGCAAAAGCTAACTTATTGCCTTCTGGCGAAATCACAACAATTCCCACTCCTTTACCTTCTCCATTTGATGATCCATCCACTAATATTTCCCATCGATCTGGCTCAGTTAACAAGTCTTTTGGATCTCCATGCTCTTCTTCTACATCCATCATTTCATCCACCGCTTCATCTTCCTCCAAAGGAAATTCTCGCCGTAAAGTCTGCGACAACCGTGATTTGGTTGAAGATAATATTTCATATTTGAGTTTGCAATGGCTTATTTGAGCATTCCATCTTTCAACTCTTCCTGATCTTTTCGAATTTTTCATTACTGACTCAATTGGTACCTTTGTTACTACTCTAATAGTATGTGCTTGAAAATATATGCGAAGTTTAAACGACGCATAGACTAACGCCAGGATTAGTTTTTCAATCTTCGAATAATTTCTTTTCGCAAAGCATTAAAAGTTTTGCTGATATAATAGATTGGTTTTTCTACTCCTGCGTCCGTTCGCAGTAAAACTGCACTTAAGGCATGCGATGTTGTCGCGAGGTATATTAATAATTCCTCTCCTGGTTCTGCCTTCTGCATAATGGATATATCCATTAAATGCTCTTTGATCCCTTGTAAAGCCTTTTCACATTCGTCCGTCCACTTAAATTTCGATCCTTTTTTCAAAACACTGAAAAAGTGTTTACACTTATCAGATGACCGCGAGATGAACCTTCCTAGTGATGCTAGCAACCCATTCAGCTTTTGAACATCCTTTACTGTCGCAGGTGTCGGCATATCGCGAATTGCTTTTACTTTCTCCGGGTCAACATGTATTCCTTCCTTTGATATAATGTAACCCAAGAACTTCCCCGACGCTACTCCAAGGTACATTTTTCTCGGATTGACTTTAATGTTAAAACGCCTCATTTGTTCAAAAATTTCTTTCAAGTCTCGCACATGATCTTCTGCCTTTTTACTTTTTACTAGCATGTCATCTACGTATACCTCTAATGTTTTATGTATCCATTCTGCGAATACTTTCTCTACCATCCTTTGATACGTTGCTCCAAAGATTTCGCAAACCAAACGGCATTTTAGTATAGCAAAGTATAATCCTCTTGGAGCGAAGAAAGCAAGTGTGTTCTTGGTCTTCTTCGGCGAGAGGGATTTGATTGTAACCTTTGTATCCGTCCAAATGATGATACTCTTTCATTCCCGCCGCCGATTCAACCAAGTTGTGGAATGTCCGGTAATGGAAAATCGTCTTTAGGGCAAGCCTTATTTAGATCAGTGAAATCAATGCAAATCCTTATTCCCTTGTTCTTCTTTGGAACTATAACCATATTTGCTATCCATTCGGGATATTTTGCTTGTCTAATAATTCCCGCATCCAAAGATCTTCTGCAGTTCTTCTTCTATTTGAGGGTGATATGCTGTTGCTATCTTTCTAATTCTTTGTTTGAATGGCTTCACATTTTTATCAATTTCCAACTTATGACAGGCTACCAATGGATCTATACCAGGCACTTCATCCATATCCCACGCGAAGATATCTTTATAATCCCGCAATAGATCGACAGTTCTTTTCTCTTCATCCGCTCCCATGTTAGTTCCAATCTTTAGCATCTTGGGTTTTTCCTTAGTTCCAATATTCACTTCTTTGGTTTGCTCTGCTGCGACGTAACTGGCCTTCGGTTCTCCCATAGGGGTCGGTCCTTTTGGTTCTTTCGCAAGATCCTTTTCTTCTCCCGAGATCTCGCTAGGTATGCCTTTTCCTTCCTTCGCTCTTATCATGTAAACTCTGAATTCTTCTTCTTTCTTAGCCGCCCTTGCCATCTTTTTGCGATACTTTGATATACTCTTTCGCTTGTTTACTTGTTCTTCGCAACACTTTACTTCATTTTGATAATATATTCTTCCTTTAGCAGCATCCCCTTTGATCTCGCCGATTCCGGTTGGTGTGGGAAATTTGATACATTGATGAAGCGTCGACGCCACAGCTTTTATTGCGTGTACCCATGGTCTTCCTAGTAATATGTTATACGGTGATTCCATGTCCACTACGCTCAACGTCACCTGTGTTTCAATTCCTCCTAACGGAATACGTATTTCTATCTCCCCTTTAACTTTTGTTATGGATTTGCCAAAACCTTGAATATTGTATGCCGCGAAAATCATATCTTCATCTTTATATCCCATCTTTTTGTAAGCGTGATAAAACATGATGTTCACCAGACTCCCTGTATCAATTAAAACTCCATTCACTACCCATGTTTTCACTGCGTTCTTTAATTCCTCTCCTTCCTTATACGCGTTTATTGCGATCACCAGTGGAGATGTGTGACCCAAATTTTCTTTGGATATTTCCTCCGTCGTGAATGTTATCTCTTGCTTTTCCCAATCCTTCAAAGGTGATGTTATTTCTCTATCCGTAATCTTCTTTCCTTCAAAATCTCGTTTGTGTATTCTTCCTCTGATATTTTCATGAAATTCGCTAATCATTACTTTCGTGTCTCTGTACTGCATGCCATATCTTTTTCATCCGATTTAAGATTTTCTTTTCTCATTTTCCTGATTCAAACAACTTTAATTACAATCTTCTCTCTTTTACTAATGATCGATCCCTGTTTCTAGCGCATATGTAGTTGCGGGAAATCCCACACTACACCCCTTACTCAATTTTGCTTAATTAATCCATTGAAAGATGTAAGATCAAGAATATTTATTGATTGAGTCCATGAAATGTTTACACAGGATAATAGAATTACACTTAGGAATTAAAACACTCTCAAACTTTCTCTCTCCTATTGACTTGCTTAACAATTCCAAAAAGATCTCTCTCTCCCACAGATTCACTCAACCCTTTATATAGGGTAATACATAGTGGGTGACAGCTAAGCTATCCTTTATTTTCGGGAATGTCCTGCGAAGTGTCGCAGATGCACAATCATTCGCTCTCGCGACGCTTCTTAACCTTCGCCAGGTCTCATGTCTCCTTTATGTTTTGCCTGTCGTAATTCATTGCGTCGTTTATTTTAGCTCCCTGCGACTCCCTCGCAACACCGTCGTTTATTAATCCCGCGAACCTTGTACGTTGCGATATTATGATCCTACAAAAATACTAAAAAATTGTTCGATTGACAGTTTTGAAGACCGAAGATGCGAGGCCGAAGACGTAATTCCACGTTAGTTCGTAGTGAGAGCATATAACGTTAAACTGAAAATTAAAATACTAAAAAATCGTTAGTCTGACCGTTTTGAAGACTGAATATGCGAGGCCGAAGACGTAATTCCATGTTAGTCTGTAGTGAGAGCATAGGACGTTAAATTGAAAACAAAAATACTAAAAAATCGTTAGACTGACCGTTTTGAAGACCGAAGATGCGAGGTCGAAGACTTAATTCCACGTTAGTCCGTAGTGAGATCCTAGGATGTTAAAGGGAAAGAAAACATACTAAAAAATCGTTCGACTGACCGTTTTGAAGACCGAAGATACAAGGCCGAAGACGTAATTCCATGTTAGTCCCTAGTGAGAGCATATGACGTTAAAATGAAAACAAAAATACCAGAAAAATCCTTAGACTGATCGTTTTGGAGACCGAAGATGTGAGGCTGAAGACGTAATTCCACGTTAGTCCGTAGTGCTTACCTAGGATGCCAAAATGATAACGAAAATACTAAAAAATCGTTCGACTGGCCGTTTTGAAGACCGAAGATGCGAGTCCGAAGACGTAATTTCACATTAGTTCCTAGTGAGAGCGTATGACGTTAAAATGAAAACTAAAATACTAAAAAATTGTTCGATTGACCGTTTTGAAGACCGAAGATACGAGGCCGAAGACGTAATTCCACGTTAGTTCGTAGTGAGAGCATAGGACGTTGAAATGAAAATTAAAATACTAAAAATTGTTAGATTGACCGTTTTGAAGACCGAAGTTGCGAGTCCGAAGACGTAATTCCATGTTAGTTCCTATTGAGAGCGTATGACGTTAAAATGAAAACTAAAATACTAACAAATCGTTCGACTGACCGTTTTGAAGACCGAAGATACAAGGCCGAAGACGTAATTTCACGTTAGTCCGTAGTGAGAGCATAGGACGTTAAAATGAAAACAAAAATACCAGAAAAATCCTTAGATTGATCGTTTTAGAGACCGAAGATGCGAGGCTGAAGACGTAATTCCACGTTAGTCAGTAGTGATTACCTAGGATGCCAAAATGAAAACGAAAATACTAAAAAATCGTTCGACTGACCGTTTTGAAGACCGAAGATGCGAGACCGAAGACGTAATTCCACGTTAGCCCGTAGTGAGAGCATATGACGTTAAAATGAAAACTAAAATACTAAATAATCGTTCGACTAACCGTTGTGAAGACCGAAGATGCGAGGCCGAAGAAGTAATTCCGCGTTAGTCCATAGTGAGAGCGTAAGACGTTAAAATGAAAACAAAAATACTAAAAATCGTTAGACTGACCGTTTTGAAGACCGAAGATGCAAGTCCGAAGACGTAATTTCACGTTAGTTCCTAGTGAGAGCGTATGACATTAAAATGAAAACTAAAATACTAAAAAATCGTTCGACGGACCTTTTTGAAGACCGAAGATGCGAGGCCGAAGACGTAATTCCATGTTAGTCCGTAGTGAGAGCATATGCCGTTCAAATGAAAACAAAAATACTAAGCAATCGTTAGACTGACCGTTTTGAAGACCGAAGATGCGAGACCGAAGACGTAATTCCACGTTAGTCCGTAGTGAGAGCATAGGACGTTAAAATAAAAACAACAATACTAAAAAATCGTTAGAATGACCGTTTTGAAGGCCGAAGATGCGAGGCCGAAGACGTAATTCCACGTTAGTCCGTAGTGAGAACCTAGGATGCTAAAATGATAACGAAAATACTAAAAAATCGTTCCTGATTGTTTTGAAGACCGAAGATGCGAGGTCGAAGACGTAATTTCACGTTAGTTCCTAGTGAGAGAGTATGACGTTAAAATGAAAAATGAAATACTAAAAAATTGTTCGATTGACCGTTTTGAAGACCAAAGATGCAAGGCCGAAGACGTAATTCCACGTTAGTCCGTAGTGAGAGCATAGGATGTTAAAATGAAAACTAAAATACTAAGAAATTGTTCGACAGACCGTTTTGAAGACCGAAGATGCGAGGCCGAAGACGTAATTCCACGTTAGTCTGTAGTGAGAACTTAGGATGCTAAAATGATAACGAAAATACTAAAAAATCGTTCGACTGACAGTTTTGAAGACCGAAGTTGCGAGTCCGAAGACGTAATTTCACGTTAGTCCTAGTGAGAGCGTATGACGTTAAAATGAAAACTAAAATACTAAAAAAATTATTCGATTGACCGTTTAGAAGACCGAAGATACGAGGCCGAAGACGTAATTCCACGTTAGTTCGTAGTGAGAGCATAGGACGTTAAAATGAAAACTAAAATACTAAAAAATCGTTAGATTGACCGTTTTGAAGACCGAAGATGCGAGGTCGAAGACTTAATTCCACGTTAGTCCGTAGTGAGATCCTAGGATGTTAAAGGAAAAGAAAACATACTAAAAAATAGTTCGACTGACCGTTTTGAAGACCGAAGATACAAGGCCGAAGACGTAATTCCATGTTAGTCCGTAGTGAGAGCATAGGACGTTAAAATGAAAACAAAAATACCAGAAAAATCCTTAGACTGATCGTTTTGGAGACCGAAGATGTGAGGCTGAAGACGTAATTCCACGTTAGTCCGTAGTGTTTACCTAGGATGCCAATATGATAACGAAAATACTAAAAAATCGTTCGACTGGCCGTTTTGAAGACCGAAGATGCGAGTCCGAAGACGTAATTTCACGTTAGTTCCTAGTGAGAGCGTATGACGTTAAAATGAAAACTAAAATACTAATAAATTGTTCGATTGACCGTTTTGAAGACCGAAGATACGAGGCCGAAGACGTAATTCCACGTTAGTTCGTAGTGAGAGCATAGGACGTTAAATTGAAAACTAAAATACTAAAAATTGTTAGATTGACCGTTTTGAAGACAAAAGTTGCGAGTCCGAAGACGTAATTCCATGTTAGTTCCTAGTGAGAGCGTATGACGTTAAAATGAAAACTAAAATACTAAAAAATCGTTCGACTGACCGTTTTGAAGACCGAAGATACAAGGCCGAAGACGTAATTTCACATTAGTCCGTAGTGAGAGCATAGGACGTTAAAATGAAACAAAAATACCAGAAAAATCCTTAGACTGATCGTTTTGGAGACCGAAGATGCGAGGCTGAAGACGTAATTCCACGTTAGTCAGTAGTGATTACCTAGGATGCCAAAATGAAAACGAAAATACTAAAAAATCGTTCGACTGACCGTTTTGAAGACCGAAGATGCGAGACCGAAGACGTAATTCCACGTTAGTCCGTAGTGAGAGCATATGACGTTAAAATGAAAACTAAAATACTAAATAATCGTTCGACTAACCGTTGTGAAGACCGAAGATGCGAGCCCGAAGACGTAATTCCACGTTAGTCCGTAGTGAGAGCATATGACGTTAAAATGAAAACTAAAATACTAAATAATCGTTCGACTAACCGTTTTGAAGACCGAAGATGCGAGGCCGAAGAAGTAATTCCGCGTTAGTCCATAGTGAGAGCGTAAGACGTTAAAATGAAAACAAAAATACTAAAAAATCGTTAGACTGACCGTATTGAAGACCGAAGATGCGAGGCCGAAGACGTAATTCCACGTTAGTCCGTAGTGAGAGCATAGGACATTAAAATGAAAACTAAAATACTAAAAAATCGTTCGATTGACCGTTTTGAAGACCCAAGATGCGAGGCCGAAGACGTAATTCCACGTTAGTCCATAGTGAGAGCGTAAGACGTTAAAATGAAAACAAAAATACTAAAAATCGTTAGACTAACCGTTTTGAAGACCGAAGATGCGAGTCCGAAGACGTAATTCCATGTTAGTTCCTAGTGAGAGCGTATGACGTTAAAATGAAAACTAAAATACTAAAAATTGTCCGATTGACCGTTTTGAAGATCGAAGATACGAGGCCGAAGACGTAATTCCACGTGAGTCCGTAGTGAGAGCATAGGACGTTAAAATGAAAACTAAAATACTAAAAAATTGTTCGACTGATTGTGTTGAAGACCGAAGATGCGAGGCCGAAGACGTAATTCCATGTTAGTCCGTAGTGAGAGCATAGGACGTTAAAATGAAAACTAAAATACTAAAAAATCGTTCGACTGACCGTTTTGAAGACCGAAGATGCGAGGTCGAAGACGTAATTCCACGTTAGTCCGTAGTGAGAGCGTAAGACGTTAAAATGAAAACAAAAATACTAAAAAATCGTTAGATCGACCGTTTTGAAGACCGAAGATACGAGTCGAAGACGTAATTCCACGTTGGTTCCTAGTGAGAGCATATGACGTTAAAATGAAAACTAAAATACTAAAAAAATCATTCGATTGACCGTTTTGAAGACCGAAAATACGAGTCCGAAGACGTAATTCCACGTTAGTCCGTAGTGAGAGCATAGGACGTTAAAATCAAAACAAAAATACTAAAAAATCGTTAAGACTAACCGTTTTGAAGACCGAAGATACAAGGTCGAAGACGTCATTCCACGTTAGTCTCTATTGAGAAAATAGGACGTTAAAATGAAAAATAAAATACTAAAAATTAGTTCGATTGACCGATTTGAAGGCGAAGATGCGAGGTCGAACACGTAATTCCACGTTAGTCCTAGTGAGAACCTACAACGTTAAAATGATGATAAAAATACTAAAAAATCGTTTGATTGTCCGTTTTGAAGGTTGGAGATGTGAGACCGAAGACGTAATGCCACGTTAGTCCGTAGTGAGATCCTATGACATTAAAATGAATACAAAATACTAAATAATCGTTAGACCGACCGTTTTAAGACCGAAGATGCGAAAGACGTAATTCCACGTTAATCCGTAAAGAGAGCATAGGACGTTAAAATGAAAACAAAAATACTAAAAAATCGTTCGACTGACCGTTTTGAAGACCGAAGATGCGAGGCCGAAGACGTAATTCCACGTTAGTCCGTAGTGAGAGCATAGGACGTTAAAATGAAAACAAAAATACTAAAAAATCGTTCGACTGACCGTTTTGAAGACCGAAGATGCGAGGCCGAAGACGTAATTCCACGTTAGTCCGTAGTGAGATCCTAGGACGTTAAACGGAAAACAAACATACTAAAAAAATCGTTTGACTGACCGTTTTGAAGACCGAAGAGACAAAGGTCGAAGACGTAATTTAACGTTAGTCCGTAATGAGAGCCTAGAACATTAAAATGAACGTTAAAATACTAAAAAATCTTTCAGCCGACTGGTTTGAAGACCGAAGATGCGAGGCCGAAGACGTAATTCCACGTTAGTCCGTAGTGAGAGCATATGGATGTTAAAATGAAAATAAAAATACTAAAAAAATTGTTAGACTGACCGTTTTGAAGACCGAAGATACGAGTCCGAAGACGTAATTCCACGTTAGTCCCTAGTGAGAGCATAGGCCGTTAAAATGAAAACTAAAATACTAAAAAATCGTTCGATTGACCGTTTTGAAGACCGAAGATGCGAGGCCGAAGACATAATTCCACGTTAGTTCGTAGTGAGAGCGTAAGACGTTAAAATGAAAACAAAAATACTAAAAATCGTTAGATTGACCGTTTTGAAGACCGAAGATACGAGTCCGAAGACGTAATTCCACGTTAGTCCATAGTTAGAGCGTAAGACGTTAAAATGAAAACTAAAATACTAAAAAATCATTCGATTGACCGTTTTGAAGACCGAAAAGACAAGGCCGAAGACGTAATTTCACGTTAGTCCGTAGTGAGAACCTAGAACATTAAAATGAAAATTAAAATACTAAAAAATCGTTCGACTGACTGGTTTGAAGACCGAAGATGCGAGGTCGAAGACGTAATTCCACGTTAGTCCGTAGTGAGAGCATATGCCGTTAAAATGAAAATAAAAATACTAAAAAATTGTTAGACTCGACCGTTTGAAGACCGAAGATACTAGTCCGAAGACGTAATTCCACGTTAGTCCGCGAGTGATTACCTAGGATGCTAAAATGAAAACGAAAATACTAAAAAATCGTTCGACTGACCGTTTTGAAGACCGAAGATGCGAGACCGAAGACGTAATTCCACGTTAGTCCGTAGTGAGAGCATAGGACATTAAAATGAAAACTAAAATACCAAAAAATCGTTCGTCTGACCGTTTTGAAGACCCAAGATGCGAGGCCGAAGACGTAATTCCACGTTAGTCCATAGTGAGAGCGTAAGACGTTAAAATGAAAACAAAAATACTAAAAATCGTTAGACTGACCGCTTTGAAGACCGAAGATACGAGTCTGAAGACAGAATTCCACGTTGGTTCCTAGTGAGATCGTATAACGTTAAAATGAAAACGAAAATACTAAAAAATCATTCGATTGACCGTTTTGAAGACCGAAGATGCGAGGCCGAAGACGTAATTCCACGTTAGTCCGTAGTGAGAGCTTGAGACGTTAAAATGAAAACAAAAATACTAAAAATCGTTAGACCGACCATTTTGAAGACCGAAGAGACGAGGCCGAAGACGTAATTCCACTATAGTCCGTAGTGAGAGCATAAGACGTTAAAATGAAAACAAAAATACTAAAAAATCGTTAGATTAACCGTTTTGAAGACCGAAGATACGAGTCCGAAGATGTCATTCCACGTTAGTCTCTATTGAGAAAATATGATGTTAAAATGAAAAATAAAATACTAAAAATTAGTTCGATCGACCGTTTGAAGGCGAGAGATACGAGGTCGAACACGTAATTCCACGTTAGTCTGAATTGAGAACCTACGACGTTAAAATGATGTTAAAAATACTAAAAATTCATTTGATTGTCCGTTTTGAAGGTCGGAGATGTGAGGCCGAAGACGTAATGCCATGTTAGTCCGTAGTGAGATCCTAGGACGTTAAAATGAATACAACAATACTTAAAAATCGTTAGACTGAACGTTTTTAAGACCGAGGATGCAAAACGCCGAAGACGTAATTCCACGTTTGTCCATAGTGAGAGCATAGGACATTAAAATGAATACCAAAATACTAAAATATCATTCGACTGACCGTGAAAACCAAAAAATGCATGGCCGAAGACATAATTCCACGTTAGTCCGTAGTGAGAGCGTAAGACGTTAAAATGAAAACAAAAATACTAAAAATCGTTAGACTGACCGTTTTGAAGACCGAAGATACGAGTCTGAAGACAGAATTCCACGTTGGTTCCTAGTGAGAGCATATGACGTTAAAATGAAAACTAAAATACTAAAAAATCATTCGATTGACCGTTTTGAAGACCGAAAATTCGAGGCCGATGACGTAATTCCACTATAGTCCGTAGTGAGAGCATAGGACGTTAAAATCAAAACAAAAATACTAAAAAATCGTTAAGACTAACCGTTTTGAAGACCGAAGATACGTGTCTGAAGACGTCATTCCACGTTAGTCTCTATTGAGAAAATATGACGTTAAAATGAAAAATAAAATACTAAAAATTAGTTCGACTGACCGATTTGAAGGCGAGAGATGCGAGGTCGAACACGTAATTCCACGTTAGTCTGAAGTGAGAACCTACAACGTTAAAATGATGATAAAAATACTAAAAAATCGTTTGATTGTCCGTTTTGAAGGTTGGAGATGTGAGACCGAAGACGTAATGCCACGTTAGTCCGTAGTGAGATCCTATGACATTAAAATGAATACAACAATACTAAATAATCGTTAGACTGACCGTTTTTAAGACCGAAGATGCGAGGCCGAAGACGTAATTCCACGTTAATCCGTAAAGAGAGCATAGGACGTTAAAATGAAAACAAAAATACTAAAAAATCGTTAGACTGACCGTATTGAAGACCGAAGATGCGAGGCCGAAGACGTAATTCCACGTTAGTCCGTAGTGAGAGCATAGGACGTTAAAATGAAAACAAAAATACTAAAAAATCGTCAGATTGACCGTTTTGAAGACCGAAGATGCGAGGTCCAAGACGTAATTCCACGTTAGTCCGTAGTGAGATCCTAGGACGTTAAACGGAAAACAAACATACTAAAAAATCGTTTGACTGACCGTTTTGAAGACCGAAGAGACAAGGCCGGAGACGTAATTTAACGTTAGTCCGTAATGAGAGCCTAGAACATTAAAATGAACGTTAAAATACTAAAAAATCGTTCGACCGACTAGTTTGAAGACCGAAAATGCGAGGCCGAAGACGTAATTCCACGTTAGTCCGTAGTGAGAGCATATGCCGTTAAAATGAAAATAAAGATACTTAAAGAATTGTTAGACTGACCGTTTTGAAGACCGAAGATACGAGTCCGAAGACGTAATTCCACGTTAGTCCCTAGTGAGAGCATAGGCCGTTAAAGTGAAAACTAAAATACTAAAAAATCGTTCGATTGACTGTTTTGAAGACTGAAGATGCGAGGCCGAAAACGTAATTCCACGTTAGTCCGTAGTGAGAGCGTAAGACGTTAAAATGAAAACAAAAATACTAAAAATCGTTAAACTTGCCGTTTTGAAGACCGAAGATACGAGTCCGACGACGTAATTCCACGTTAGTTCCTAGTTAGAGCATGTGACGTTAAAATGAAAACTAAAATACTAAAAAATCATTCGATTGACCGTTTTGAAGACCGAAAAGACAAGGCCGAAGACGTAATTTCACGTTAGTCCGTAGTGAGAACCTAGAACATTAAAATGAACGTTAAAATACTAAAAAAATTGTTCGACTGACTAGTTTGAAGACCGAAGATGCGAGGCCGAAGACGTAATTCCACGTTAGTCCGTAGTGAGAGCATATGCCGTTAGAATGAAAATAAAAATACTAAAAAAATTGTTAGACTGACCGTTTTGAAGACCGAAGATACTAGTCCGAAGACGTAATTCCACGTTAGTCCGCAGTGATTACCTAGGATGCTAAAATGAAAACGAAAATACTAAAAAATCGTCGATGACCGTTTTGAAGACCGAAGATGCGAGACCGAAGACGTAATTCCACGTTAGTCCGTAGTGAGAGCATAGGACATTAAAATGAAAACTAAAATACCAAAAAATCGTTCGTTGACCGTTTTGAAGACCCAAGATGACGAGTAAGACGTTAAAATGAAAACAAAAATACTAAAAATCGTTAGACTAACCGTTTTGAAGACCGAAGATGCGAGAAGACGTCCATGTTATTCCACGTTAGTCCATAGTGAGAGCGTAAGACGTTAAAATGAAAACAAAAATACTAAAAAAAATCGTTAGACCGAAGATGCGACAAGACGTAATTCCATTTGAAGACCGT
This sequence comes from Papaver armeniacum, assembly GCA_023531295.1. NCBI lineage: Eukaryota > Viridiplantae > Streptophyta > Magnoliopsida > Ranunculales > Papaveraceae > Papaver > Papaver armeniacum. Next base: position 158,732 of record JAJJWW010013484.1, read on the forward strand.
TAAAAGAAAACTAAAATACTAAAAAAAATCGTTCAATTGACTGTGAAGACCGAGATGCGAGGTCAAGACGTAATTCCACGTTGGTTCCTAAAAGAAAACAAAAATACTAAAAATGAGATCATATAACGTTAAAATGAAAACGAAAAAAATACTAAAAAATCATTCGATTGACCGTTTTGAAGACCGAAGATGCGAGGCCGAAGACGTAATTCCACGTTAGTCCGTAGTGAGAGCTTGAGACGTTAAAATGAAAACAAAAATACTAAATATCGTTAGACCGACCATTTTGAAGACCGAAGATACGAGTCTGAAGACGTAATTCCACTATAGTCCGTAGTGAGAGCATAGGACGTTAAAATTAAAACAAAAATACTAAAAAATCGTTAGACTAACCGTTTTGAAGACCGAAGATACGAGTCTGAAGATGTCATTCCACGTTAGTCTCTATTCAGAAAATATGATGTTAAAATGAAAAATAAAATACTAAAAATTAGTTCGACTGACCGTTTTGAAGGCGAGAGATGCGAGGTCGAACACGTAATTCCACGTTAGTCTGAATTGAGAACCTACGACGTTAAAATGATGTTAAAAATACTAAAAATTCATTTGATTGTCCGTTTTGAAGGTCGGAGATGTGAGGCCGAAGACGTAATGCCATGTTAGTCCGTAGTGAGATCCTAGGACGTTAAAATGAATACAACAATACTTAAAAATCGTTAGACTGAACGTTTTTAAGACCGAGGATGCAAAACGCCGAAGACGTAATTCCACGTTTGTCCATAGTGAGAGCATAGGACATTAAAATGAATACCAAAATACTAAAATATCATTCGACTGACCGTGAAAACCAAAAAATGCATGGCCGAAGACATAATTCCACGTTAGTCCGTAGTGAGAGCATATGACGATAAAATGAAAATAAAAATACTAAAAAATCGTTAGACTGACCGTTTTGAAGACCGAAGATGCGAGTCAGAAGACGTAATTTCACGTTAGTCCGTAGTGAGAGAAAATGACGTTAAAATGAAAACAAAAATACTAACCGTTTTTAAGACCGAAGATGCGAGGCCGAAGACGCAATTCCACGTTAATCCGTAAATAGAGCATAGGACGTTAAAATGAAAACAAAAATACTAAAAAATCGTTAGACTGACCGTATTGAAGACCAAAGATGCGAGGCCGAAGACGTAATTCCACGTTAGTCCGTAGTGAGAGCATAGGACGTTAAAATGAAAACAAAAATACTAAAAAATCGTTAGACTGATCGTTTTGGAGACCGAAGATGCGAGGCTGAAGACGTAATTCCACGTTAGTCCGTAGTGAGAGCCTAGGACGTTAAAATCAAAACAAAAATACTAAAATATCGTTAGACTACCGTTTTGAAGACCGAAGATACGATTCTGAAGACGTCATTCCACGTTAGTCTCTATTGTGAACATATGACGTTAAAATGAAAAATAAAATACTAAAAATTAGTTCGACTGACCGTTTTGAAGGCGAGAGATGCGAGGTCGAACACGTAATTCCACGTTAGTCTAAAGTGAGAACCTACGACGTTAAAATGATGTTAAAAATACTAAAAATTCATTTGATTGTCCGTTTTGAAGGTCGGAGATGTGAGGCCGAAGACGTAATGCCATGTTAGTCCGTAGTGAGATCCTAGGACGTTAAAATGAATACAACAATACTTAAAAATCGTTAGACTGAACGTTTTTAAGACCGAGGATGCAAAACGCCGAAGACGTAATTCCACGTTTGTCCATAGTGAGAGCATAGGACATTAAAATGAATACCAAAATACTAAAATATCATTCGACTGACCGTGAAAACCAAAAAATGCATGGCCGAAGACATAATTCCACGTTAGTCCGTAGTGAGAGCATATGACGATAAAATGAAAATAAAAATACTAAAAAATCGTTAGACTGACCGTTTTGAAGACCGAAGATGCGAGTCAGAAGACGTAATTTCACGTTAGTCCGTAGTGAGAGAAAATGACGTTAAAATGAAAACAAAAATACTAACCGTTTTTAAGACCGAAGATGCGAGGCCGAAGACGTAATTCCACGTTAATCCGTAAATAGAGCATAGGACGTTAAAATGAAAACAAAAATACTAAAAAATCGTTAGACTGACCGTATTGAAGACCGAAGATGCGAGGCCGAAGACGTAATTCCACGTTAGTCCGTAGTGAGAGCATAGGACGTTAAAATGAAAACAAAAATACTAAAAAAATCGTTAGACTGATCGTTTTGGAGACCGAAGATGCGAGGCTGAAGACGTAATTCCACGTTAGTCCGTAGTGAGAGCCTAGGACGTTAAAATCAAAACAAAAATACTAAAATATCGTTAGACTACCGTTTTGAAGACCGAAGATACGATTTCAAGACGCGTCATTCCACGTTAGTCTCTATTGTGAACATATGACGTTAAAATGAAAAATAAAATACTAAAAATTAGTTCGACTGACCGATTTGAAGGCGAGAGATGCGAGGTCGAACACGTAATTCCACGTTAGTCTAAAGTGAGAACCTACGACGTTAAAATGATGATAAAAATACTAAAAAATCGTTTGATTGTCCGTTTTGAAGGTTGGAGATGTGAGGCCGAAGACGTAATGCCACGTTAGTCCGTAGTGAGATCCTAGGACGTTAAAATCAAAACAAAAATACTAAAAAATTTGTTCGACAGATCGTTTTGAAGACCTCAAATGCGAGGCCGAAGACATAATTCCACGTTAGTTCGTAGTGAGAGCATATGACGTTAAAATCATAACAAAAATACCAAAAAATTCGTTCGACTGACCGTTTTGAAGACCGAAAATGCGAGGCCGAAGACATAATATCACGTTAGTCCGTAGTGAGAGCATAGGACGTTAAAATCAAAACAAAAATACTAAAATATCGTTAGACTACCGTTTTGAAGACCGAAGATACGATTCTGAAGACGTCATTCCACGTTAGTCTCTATTGTGAACATATGACGTTAAAATGAAAAATAAAATACTAAAAATTAGTTCGACTGACCATTTTGAAGGCGAGAGATGCGAGGTCGAACACGTAATTCCACGTTAGTCTAAAGTGAGAACCTACGACGTTAAAATGATGATAAAAATACTAAAAAATCGTTTGATTGTCCGTTTTGAAGGTTGGAGATGTGAGGCCGAAGACGTAATGCCACGTTAGTCCGTAGTGAGATCCTAGGACGTTAAAATCAAACCAAAAATACTAAAAAATTTATTCGACTGACCGTTTTGAAGACCTCAAATGCGAGGCCGAAGACATAATTCCACGTTAGTTCGTAGTGAGAGCATATGACGTTAAAATCATAACAAAAATACCAAAAAATTCGTTCGACTGACCGTTTTTAAGACCGAAAATGCGAGGCCGAAGACATAATATCACGTTAGTCCGTAGTGAGAGCATATGACGTTAAAATCAAAACAAAAATACTAAAAAATCGTTAGATTGACCGTTTTGAAGAGCGAAGATACGAGTCTGAAGACGTCATTCCACGTTAGTCCCTATTGAGAACATATGACGTTAAAATGAAAAATAAACTACTAAAAATTCGCTCGACTGACCGTTCTGAAGGCCAGAGATTCGAGGTCGAACACGTAATTCCACGTTAGACTAAAGTGAGAACCTAGGACGTTAAAATGATGACAAAAATACTAAAAAATCGTTCGACTGTCCGTTTTGAAGGTTGGAGATTTGAGGTCGAAGACGTAATGCCACGTTAGTCCGTAGTGAGATCCTAGGACGTTAAAATGAATACAACAATACTAAAAAATCGTTACACTGAACGTTTTGAAGACCGAAGATGCAAAACGCCGAAGACATCATTCCACGTTTGTCCATAGTGAGAGCATAGGAAATTAAAATGAATACCAAAATACTAAAAAATCGTTCGACTGACCGTTTTGAAACCGAAAATGCATGGCCGAAGACGTAATTCCACGTTAGTCCGTAGTGAGAGCATAGGACGATAAAATGAAAATAAAAATACTAAAAATCGTTAGACTGACCGTTTTGAAGACCGAAGATGCGAGGCCGAAGACGTAATTCCACGTTAGTCCGTAGTGATAGCATAGGACGTTAAAATGAAAACAAAAATACTAAAAAATCGTTAGACTGACCGTTTTTAAGACCGAAGATGCGAGGCCGAAGACGTAATTCCACGTTAATCCGTAGTGAGAGCATAGGACGTTAAAATGAAAACAAAAATACTAAAAAATCGTTAGACTGACCATATTGAAGACCGAATATGCGAGGCCGAAGACGTAATTCCACGTTAGTCCGTAGTGAGAGCATAGGACGTTAATATGAAAACAAAAATACTAAAAAATCGTTAGACTGATCGTTTTGGAGACCGAAGATGCGAGGCTAAAGACGTAATTCCACGTTAGTCTGTAGTGAGAGCGTGAGACGTTAAAATGAAAACAAAAATACGAAAAATCGTTAGACTGACCGTTTAGAAGACCGAAGATACGAGTCCGAAGACGTGATTCCACGTTAGTTCCTAGTGAGAGCATAGGGCATTAAAATGAAAACTAAAATATTAAAAAATCGTTTGATTGACCGTTTTGAAGACGAAGATGCGAGGCTGAAGACGTAATTCCACATTAGTCCGTAGTGAGAGCATATGACGTTAAAATGAAAACAACAATACTAAAAAATCGTTAGACTGACCTTTTTGAAGACCGAAGATTCGAGACCGAAGATGTAATTCCACGTTAGTCCGTAGTGAGATCCTAGGACGTTAAAGGGAAAGAAAACATACTTAAAAATCGTTCGACTGACCGTTTTGAAGACTGAAGATACAAGGCCGAAGACGTAATTTCATGTGTGTCCGTAGTGAGAGCATATGACGTTAAAATGAAAACAAAAATACTAAAAAAATCCTTCGACTGATCGTTTTGGAGACCGAATGTAGGATCAGCATATCGCAACACCAACACCTCTGCGAAATTCATAAACGTTACGTAGCGAAGGCGTCGCAGACGAGTAAAATAAGTGACGCAATGGATGACGACAGCCAGAACACGAGAAAGGTGTGAAAACCTAGCGAGATCTAGGAGTGTCGCGAGATTATGCATTTATACACTTGCGACACTTCGCAAATCGTTCCCGAAAATAAAGGACAGCTTAGCTGTCATCCATTATGTAATACCCTATATAAAGAGCCGAACGGGCCTATTGGAAGAGAGATCTTTTTTCGAGTGTGGAGCAAGTTATTAAGAGAGAGAAAGTTTATACTGATTGTAATTTCTTTAGCTCCTTTCCAATTTAGCTTGTAAACATTCAAGGAATTAATCAATAAAAATTATAATTGTTCATCTTAAATGGTTTGATTGTGTGGATTCTTGTGAGGGGTGTAGTGTAGGATTTCCTGCAACTACATATTGGCGCTAGAAACAGGGAGAGAGCGAAGATTGACATCGTGATTTGAAAGAATTTGGAGTAATAGGGAAGAAACATTTGTAATAGAAGTTGGAGCGAAAGCCAAGAATTTGTCTTGCAACTCTATTGTACATTTTTACAGGACAGTTGAAGATTTTCATGATAGTGTTCTCAGTAGGGTTTTCGCAAGAGATGCTGACAATAGAGAAATTATGAACATCGCGAAGACATCGCCACTAAAGGAATGGCAAAAGCAGATTATTTCTTTTACCGCAGAAGAAGTACTTAAGAGTGGAGAGATGCATGACAACCCATTAGTGGTAAGATTGGAGATTAACCCAAAACCTATTGATGATGAAGATGATGAGACAGAAAATTCATGGGCAATCAATAGAATCTTAATCGATACTGGAAGCTCTGTAAATATCCTTTTTTACCATACTTACAAGACTATGGGAGGGAAGGACGAAGATCTAATACCTTCAACTTATAAGATCTATGGTTAAGAACATGTTTATCCAATCGATATCCTGCATAAGTACTTTGTCGCTGGGGATATTTTCTCTTCTTTTCAAACTACACCCCAGCGAGTTCTATCGTTCTTCATGTTTATTACTTCATAATTCTCAAAGAAACTCTCTACTGAATACTTCTCAGCGAATATCTCTAAGTCTACAAATTTAGGATCTCTGACTGCATTAGAATAGAGAGACCCCTTACCCGCGCCACGGTTGGCGAACTCAAGCATTAAGCGGATACAATCTCCACTTAATTGGTAAACAGCTCGCGAGAATTTCTCATGAGAAAGAATTTCATAAAACAAAGGAAGTTCAGGGTTGTAGAGAGGAATGGGAAGGCTGGCGAGAATCTGACCCAGCGAGATTATGATCTTTTGATTATCACAACAATGATGAGTAAATAATTTGGCGGAGAGAATAGATGAAGATTCTTGGTGGGGAATAGTGGATAATGTGAAACCTTTCTCTTGTAAATCCTTTTGAGCCTCTCCCAAGAGAACTTCATATCTACGACCAGATGGAGCCATTTCCAGAGTATGGGAATGATTAAGGAGTTGAAGATCAAAGGAAAAAAAGAAAAATTACAAAGAGAGCGAAGCGGAAGTTACGGAGGAGAATTGAAGAAAAATTGCAGAGAGAAAGTAAAAAAGAAGAAGAGGAAGATGAGAAAACTATATATAGAGAAGAATTTTCGAGAAGATAAACGCATTTAATGCGAGAAGAGACGTGAATGGTTGAAAAGTAACGGTTGAAAGAGACGTGTCAAAAAATGGGTGGAGAAGAGACACGTATTATAGATTTAGTGTAAAAGTATGAAGTCAAATCGCCAAACAGATAAGGATGAACAGTTGCGGCAGTTTGAAAATAATAATTCTCATGACATTCTCTCCTTCGCAGAGAAGACATGAGAATAGGCAAGATGTAGGATCAGCATATCGCAACACCAACACCTCTGCGAAATTCATAAACGTTACGTAGCGAAGGCGTCGCAGACGAGTAAAATAAGTGACGCAATGGATGATGACAGCCAGAACACGAGAAAGGTGTGAAGACCTAGCGAGATCTAGGAGTGTCGTGAGATTATGCATTTATACACTTGCGACACTTCGCAAATCGTTCCCGAAAATAAAGGACAGCTTAGCTGTCATCCATTATGTAATACCCTATATAAAGAGCCGAACGGGCCTATTGGAAGAGAGATCTTTTTCGAGTGTGGAGCAAGTTATTAAGAGAGAGAAAGTTTATACCGATTGTAATTTCTTTAGCTCCTTTCCAATTTAGCTTGTAAACATTCAAGGAATTAATCAATAAAAATTATAATTGTTCATCTTAAATGGTTTGATTGTGTGGATTCTTGTGAGGGGTGTAGTGTAGGATTTCCGCAACTACATATTGGCGCTAGAAACAGGGAGAGAGCGAAGATTGACATCGTGATTTGAAAGAATTTGGAGTAATAGGGAAGAAACATTTGTAATAGAAGTTGGAGCGAAAGCCAAGAATTTGTCTTGCAACTCTATTGTACATTTTTACAGGACAATTGAAGATTTTCATGATAGTGTTCTCAGTAGGGTTTTCGCAAGAGATGCTGACAATAGAGAAATTATGAACATCGCGAAGACATCGCCACTAAAGGAATGGCAAAAGCAGATTATTTTTTTTACCGCAGAAGAAGTACTTAAGAGTGGAGAGATGCATGACAACCCATTAGTGGTAAGATTGGAGATTAACCCAAAACCTGTTGATGATGAAGATGATGAGACAGAAAATTCATGGGAAATCAATAGAATCTTAATCGATACTGGAAGCTCTGTAAATATCCCTTTTTACCATACTTACAAGACTATGGGAGGGAAGGACGAAGATCTAATACCTTCAACTTATAAGATCTATGGTTAAGAACATGTTTATCCAATCGATATCCTGCATAAGTACTTTGTCGCTGGGGATATTTTCTCTTCTTTTCAAACTACACCCCAGCGAGTTCTATCGTTCTTCATGTTTATTACTTCATAATTCTCAAAGAAACTCTCTACTGAATACTTCTCAGCGAATATCTCTAAGTCTACAAATTTAGGATCTCTGACTGCATTAGAATAGAGAGACCCCTTACCAGCGCCACGGTTGGCGAACTCAAGCATTAAGCGGATACAATCTCCACTTAATTGGTAAACAGCTCGCGAGAATTTCTCATGAGAAAGAATTTCATAAAACAAAGGAAGTTCGGGGTTGTAGAGAGGAATGGGAAGGTCTGGCGAGAATCTGACCCAAGCGAGATTATGATCTTTTGATTATCACAACAATGATGAGTAAATAATTTGGCGGAGAGAATAGATGAAGATTCTTGGTGGGGAATAGTGGATAATGTGAAACCTTTCTCTTGTAAATCCTTTTGAGCCTCTCCCAAGAGAACTTCATATCTACGACCAGATGGAGCCATTTCCAGAGTATGGGAATGATTAAGGAGTTGAAGATCAAAGGAAAAAAGAAAATTTACAGTAGCGGAAGCGGAAGTTACGGAGGAGAATTGAAGAAAAATTGCAGAGAGAAAGTAAAAAAGAAGAAGAGGAAGATGATAAAACTATATATAGAGAAGAATTTTCGAGAAGATAAACGCATTTAATGCGAGAAGAGACGTGAATGGTTGAAAAATAACGGTTGAAAGAGACGTGTCAAAAAATGGGTGGAGAAGAGACACGTATTATAGATTTAGTGTAAAAGTATGAAGTCAAATCGCCAAACAGAGATAAGGATGAACAGATTGCGGTAGTTTGAAAATAATAATTCTCATGACATTCTCTCCTTCGCAGAGAAGACATGAGAATAGGCAAGATGTAGGATCAAGCATATCGCAACACCAACACCTCTGCGAAATTCATAAACGTTACGTAGCGAAGGCGTGTGCAGACGAGTAAAATAAGTGACGCAATGGATGATGACAGCACGAACACGAGAAAGGTGTGAAGACCTAGCGAGATCTAGGAGTGTCGTGAGATTATGCATTTATACACTTGCGACACTTCGCAAATCGTTCCCGAAAATAAAGGACAGCTTAGCTGTCATCCATTATGTAATACCCTATATAAAGAGCCGAACAGTCCTATTGGAAGAGAGATCTTTTTTCGAGTGTGGAGCAAGTCATTAAGAGAGAGAAAGTTTATAGTGATTGTAATTTCTTTAGCTCCTTTCCATTTTATCTTGTAAACATTCAAGGAATTAATCAATAAAAATTATAATTGTTCATCTTAAATGGTTTGATTGTGTGGATTCTTGTGAGGGGTGTAGTGTAGGATTTCCTGCAACTACATATTGGCGCTAGAAACAGGGAGAGAGTGAAGATTGACATCGTGATTTGAAAGAATTTGGAGTAATAGGGAAGGAATTTCATATAATTTTCAACAATTTACTGAAATTGAGAAATGGCTAGAAGAAGATATGCATCAGAACAACCAACAACTGTTAGAAGAAGTAGGAGACTTGCTGGAGAAGGGAGAAATGAAATGGGGGAATCCTCAAGAATGAACACAAGAAATAATGAAGAAAATCAAATTCAGTCACCAATTCAACCAGTACCGAATAGAACTGTGGATTATGATAGAGTAAGCGTGCATACTTGGAGATCGGACTCTGTGGACGAAAGGGGAGAAGAACAGCAATTGATAAACAATGGACAAGAGGAGAGAGACCGAGAAGTGATTAGAGAAATAATTCATGGAAATTAAGAGGTCGCAGCATTAGAGACATTGAGACAAACAATACATGAAGAAATGCGATTAGAAGCAGAGGAACGTGCAAATTTGACAAGGCAAAATCATGAGTTGAGGATGGAAAATATGAGATTACAAAACAGAAGGTCGAGAAGCAATACAAGGTCAAGCTCAAGATCAGTTAGAGAGGAAGTGCAAAATCCAGGCGAAGAACGTTGAGAAAGAAGAGAAATAATGGAAGATCGTTATATCCCACGTCCCGAGACTCTTCAAAATAGGAAAAATAATCAAGGAAATAGGCAGCGTCAAGGGCGGAATAATCCAGGTGATGAGGAAAATCAGGAAGAAGGAAGAAGAATATTGCATGGGAGAGAAACACAGAGGAAGCAAAAGAAATTGAAGATGAAATTGAAAGACACTATGTTGAGCAAGCACGTCTAGCTTGCGAAAGAGAAAGAGTGAGACCAGAAATAGAAGAACATGAGTTACAAGAGGCAATTCGCCAGAATAATCATGATAATAGAGAAAGAAGGAGAGAACAAAATCGCAACAATGGTAATATCAATGAAGAGTATGAAAGAGTACAAAGGAGAATCGAATGGCAGCAAAGAAGAGAAAATGATAGATATAACGGTGTGCGAATTCAAGAGAGGAATGAAAGATAAGATCGCAGAGAAAGACAAGAAGAGAATGATGAACAAGAAAGTCAAAACAGACATGAACGCAGAAGAAGAGAGGCGGAGTTAAAAAGACCAATGGTGCCAAACTCTGGTGTAAATGAACAAATTCTGAGAGAATTGGCGGAAATGGGAGGAATGTTAAATAATAAAAGGGGAGGAGGTAAGAGACAATTGGATGAAGCCATAGAAGAAGCGGCGAAGACTCCATTCACACAAGAAGTAAAATTAGGAGGAATACCCCCAAAGTGCAACTTACCTACGTTAACCAGCATTTTCGATGGAACAACTTGTGTAATACAACATATCAAAGCTTATGTGAGATGTATGTTACAATGGGAGAACCATGATGCTATATTGTGCAAATATTTTGCATCAAGTTTGACAGGAGAAGCTTTGAAATGGTTTGAAGGATTACTGAGGAATACAATAACATCTTTCAATCATTTGCAGGCTATATTTTTAGGGGCATACATAAGTAATAACTCCTCGCGACCTGGTATTGAAGATGTATTTGGGTTAAAACAAAGGGTTGGTGAAAGCTTGAAGCATCTAACCGTGAGATGGAAGACAATGTGCAGTGATGTGGCTGGTCATGTGGATGAGAGATATCTCATTCTATCATTCATTAACGCTATGTTCGCAACCAACCTGCTATATATTCAAATTTTTAGAATCAAGAATACAATCACAATGACTGAGTTGCGAGAACTTCAAGAGGAGTACATTGCTCTAGAGGAAAAACAAAATGAGATGGAATCATACCCCGTTGCGAACACAAGTTCAAAAGTTGCGAATGCAAGCTTGTTACCTAAATTAATAAACACAGTGGCGAGCACCTCGCAGGGTCAACAAGAAATGATAACGGATGATGTTCAGCGAAAGTTAGTAGCCATGGGAAGTCGTGATCAGGAGGAATTTGAGAGAGAGAGAGAAAATTTTATAACCGTGGAGGAAATAACAAAATTCAAAGACTTGATCAGCCACAAGAAACTTATGGAAGTCAGAGGCAGATTTATCATAGAGGACAGCGAAGTCACAGGGTAGTCTGGGAAGAAATCAAGATGCCACCACTGAATGCTAGTGTGGAGAAAATATGGGAAGCTATAATCTTAATGGAAAATATACTTGCGCCATGGAACATGGAAAGTGAACCACCTCCGAGTGACAGAAGTCATGAATTTTGTTCTTATCACCATTTTCATGGACATTCCACAAACGATTGTAGAAATATAAAAAGAATCATCCTCAGAATGATAGACCAAGGGAAACTAAATCAATTTCTAAAAAATCAACCTCAATCTCAACCATTACCACCACCGCCAGAAATTCACAGAGCAAACACAACAAAAGGAGGAGAAATATTTGTAATAGAAGTTGGAGCGAAAGCCAAGAATTTGTCTTGCAACTCTATTGTACATTCTTACAGGACAGTTGAAGATTTTCATGATAGTGTTCTCAGTAGGGCTTTCGCAAGAGATGCTGACAATAGAGAAATAATGAACATCGCGAAGACATCGCCACTAAAGGAATGGCAAAAGCAGATTATTTCATTTACCGCAGAAGAAGTACCTGAGAGTGGAGAGATGCATGACAACCCATTAGTGGTAAGATTGGAGATTAACCCAAAACCTATTGATGATGAAGATGATGAGACAGAAAATTCATGGGCAATCAATAGAATCTTAATCGATACTGGAAGCTCTGTAAATATCCTTTTTTACCATACTTACAAGACTGTGGGAGGGAAGGACGAAGATCTAATACCTTCAACTTATAAGATCTATGGTTAAGAACATGTTTATCCAATCGATATCCTGCATAAGTACTTTGTCGCTGGGGATATTTTCTCTTCTTTTCAAACGTATACCCCAGCGAGTTCTATCGTTCTTCATGTTTATTACTTCATAATTCTCAAAGAAACTCTCTACTGAATACTTCTCAGCGAATATCTCTAAGTCTACAAATTTAGGATCTCTGACTGCATTAGAATAGAGAGACCCTTACCAGCGCCACGGTTGGCGAACTCAAGCATTAAGCGGATACAATCTCCACTTAATTGGTAAACAGCTCGCGAGAATTTCTCATGAGAAAGAATTTCATAAAACAAAGGAAGTTCAAGGTTGTAGAGAGGAATGGGAAGGCTGGCGAGAATCTGACCCAGCGAGATTATGATCTTTTGATTATCACAACAATGATCAGTAAATAATTTGGCGGAGAGAATAGATGAAGATTCTTGATGGGGAATAGTGGATAATGTGAAACCTTTCTCTTGTAAATCCTTTTGAGCCTCTCCCAAGAGAACTTCATATCTACGACCAGATGGAGCCATTTCAGAGTATGGGAATGATTAAGGAGTTGAAGATCAAAGGAAAAAAGAAAATTTACAGTAGCAGAAGCGGAAGTTACGGAGGAGAATTGAAGAAAAATTGCAGAGAGAAAGTAAAAAAGAAGAAGAGGAAGATGAGAAAACTATATATAGAGAAGAATTTTCGAGAAGATAAACGCATTTAATGCGAGAAGAGACGTGAATGGTTGAAAAGTAACGGTTGAAAGAGACGTGTCAAAAAATGGGTGGAGAAAAGACACGTATTATAGATTTAGTGTAAAAGTATGAAGTCAAATCGCCAAACGAGATAAGGATAAACAGTTCTATGGCAGTTTGAAAATAATAATTCTCATGACATTCTCTCCTTCGCAGAGAAGACATGAGAATAGGCAAGATGTAGGATCAGCATATCGCAACACCAACACCTCTGCGAAATTCATACACGTTACGTAGCGAAGGTGTCGCAGACGAGTAAAATAAGTGACGCAATGGATGACGACAGCCAGAACACGAGAAAGGTGTGAAGACCTGGCGAGATCTAGGAGTGTCGCGAGATTATGCATTTATACACTTGCGACACTTCGCAAATCGTTCCCGAAAATAAAGGACAGCTTAGCTGTCATCCATTATGTAATACCCTATATAAAGAGCCGAACGGGCCTATTGGAAGAGAGATCTTTTTTCGAGTGTGGAGCAAGTCATTAAGAGAGAGAAAGTTTATAGTGATTGTAATTTCTTTATCTCCTTTCCATTTTAGCTTGTAAACATTCAAGGAATTAATCAATAAAAAATATAATTGTTCATCTTAAATGGTTTGATTGTGTGGATTCTTGTGAGGGGTGTAGTGTAGGATTTCCTGCAACTACACCGAATCTGCAAAAGAAAAGAACATAGAAAATTATTCAGATTTTATGACTTCGCAAGGAAAATATCACAAGATAATAAATAAATGTATTAAGGTAGTCAAATAATATGACTACCTTCCTTCTGCAAGGTAAGATATTGGATTAAAGCCGAACAACTATTCTCCAAATGATCCATGGCATTGTCAAAATTATCTCCAATTAAACCTTTCAGTCGAGATCGCAAGCTTTTTTCGTTGGAAACAAGTAAGGCATTTTCTTTCGCAAGGGAAGAGTTGGACTTTTCTAACTTGGAACATTGATCCTTGAACTGGTTTGCCTTTACACTTAAGATTATTCTACCCTGAATAAGTTTATCCTTCTCGGCAGTAACTTCTTCAAGTTGATTTCTCAGTGAGCAAAGAGATTGTTCTTGTTCTTTACATAATTTTTGATAAACATCGATCATTGTGAGTAAATCGCCACCTTGTTTAACAGAGTTCGCTTTTCTTGAGAAAGAGTTCCATTCTCATCTGATAAAGTTTCCAACTCCAAATTAGCTTTAGTCAAAGAGTAAGAGAGGCGAGATAATTCATTACTTAATGAGTCTTGTTTCTGAGCTAAATCAGCATTTTCTTTAGAAAGATTATCTATTTGATCAACAGAATATGTATGAAGATTATCTAATTGGTTATATTGCTCCATCCAAGCATCTCTATCCATTCGAGCTTCTTCAACAGTAGATTCCAACTGATATATCTCCATTTTTCGCTTCTGGTTTAAAGCTTGAAGGGCGAACAAGGGCTTGAGGTTCAAAAAAAAAAAAAAAAAAAAAAAAAGAAAAAAAAAAGGACAATACAGAGGCAAGAGTATACCTTTTAATTCTTCATTCTTCTTGCGAAGATTATCACGATCCAGCGAAACATTTTGAAGTTTTTGATTCTCAAGTTGGAGAATATTACATTTTGCAGTCATAGCTTGGAGATCATTCTTCAAAATGTTAATTTCTTGCTCCAAAGATGTTTGCGAAATTCTATCAGGGCCAAGGTGTTTGCTCAAAATCTCGTAAATATCGATTTGATAGGGTCGACGAAGTCTTCTTAGCATCGTTCACAATATCTGATAGGACTTTGAAGGCCACATCTATTCCTTCTAAATTTTCTTTAGTAAGAGGGATTTGCTCAGAAAAGGAAGTAACGGTGATAGAAGAAGGAAGAGATGAGTCATCTTTTGTTAAAGGAATATCATGAGAAGAAGAAATATCATGAGGGTTAATGACTGGAGAAATGGTAGAGGCATTAACAATGGAAGAAGAAATAGGCTCATTCGCAATGGGATTTGTTATGGGGAGTTGATCTTTGAGAAATTCAGGCATAGAAGTGTTATCTTTGACAAGTATTTTCGCAGGAAGAAACAGATAGGGATATCTTGCGAAGATTTCGCAGTAGGAGTTGTAAGTTTGAATATAGGAAAGGTAACAGAAGGCGCAACAGGTTTAGAATGGCGAGGCTTCTTGGGGGACCTATCAACATTTTTGTCATCCTGCGAATAACAAGATAAATAAGAAATAGAGGCAACAATATTGTTATTAAAAGAGTAAATGTTTCTTAAATACCTTGTTACTCGCAGGCTTTCTTTTAGAGGCGGCGGATTTCGGTTGCGAACCCATGGAGATATTAGGGTTCACAATGGTGAATTTGGTGCTAGGTTTGTTCTTGCTAAAACAAAAATGGCATGGGAGTCGTTAAAAGAAGAACAGTATCAGAATAAAACAACTTCAATAAGAGAAATCAATCACAAAATGATCAAATTCAGCAAAATTAACAAACCTTGATGCCATAGAAACAGTAGCAGAAGAATAGTAGTGGGAAAACGATGAAGAAGACGATGAAGAAAAGCAACGGAAAAAAGTTGCAGACGATGAAGAAGACGAAGTAAAAGAAAAGAATTGCTTTCACAAGGAATCCTCCTTTAAATAGACGAGAAAAGAGTAACCGGATAACATTAAATGTGCCGGTAAAAAGGGAAATTTTAGATACTTGTAAACAGTCATTCCTAAATTCACGGAATCTTGTCCGCAAAAAATTGATGGAAAACAAACGTTTGCGGCATTTCAAAATATTGGTTCTCATGACATTCTCTCCTTCGCAGAAAAGACATGAGAAGAGGCAAGATGTAGGATCGGAATATCGCAACATCAATATCTCGCGAGATTAGTAAACGACAGCATTGCGAAGGCGTCGCAGAAGAGTAATATAAATGACGCAATGAATGACGACAGCCAAAACATGAGAATGGTGTGAAGACCTAGCGAAGTTTAGGAGAGCTGCGAGATTGTATACTTGTAAACTTGCGATATTTCGCAAGTCATTCCCGAAAATAAAGGACAGCTGAGCTGTTATCGATTGTATACTACCTTATATAAAGAGTCGAATGAGTCTGTTGGGAGGGGGGATTCTTTTCAGAGTGTGAGACAAGTCATTAGGAGAGAGAAAGTTGGTAGTGATAGTAATTTCTTTAGCTCTTTTCTATTTTTATCTTGTAAACATTCAAGGATATAATCAATAAAATCAGTGTTATTCATCTTCGAATGTCTTAGTTGTGTGGATTATTGTGAGGGGTGTAGTGTAGGATTTCCTGCAACTACACATAGGACATTAAAATGAAAACTAAAATACTAAAAAATCGTTCGACTGACTGTGTTGAAGACCGAAGATGCGAGGCCAAAGACGTAATTCCATGTTAGTCCGTAGTGAGAGCATAGGACGTTAAAATGAAAACTAAAATACTAAAAAAATCGTTCGATTGACTGTTTTGAAGACCGAAGATGCGAGGCCGAAGACGTAATTCCACGTTAGTCCGTAGTGAGAGCGTAAGACGTTAAAATGAAAACAAAAATACTAAAATCGTTAGACTGATCGTTTTGAAGACCGAAGATACGAGTCCGAAGACGGAATTCCACGTTGGTTCCTAGTGAGAGCATATGACGTTAAAATGAAAACTAAAATACCAAAAATTCATTTGATTGACCGTTTTGAAGACCGAAGATGCGAGGCCAAAGACGTAATTCCACGTTAGTCCGTAGTGAGAGCGTGAGACGTTAAAATGAAAACAAAAATACTAAAAATTGTTAGACTGACCGTTTTGAAGACCGAAGATACGAGTCCGAAGACGTAATTCCACATTAGTCCGTAGTGAGAGCATGGGACGTTAAAATCAAAACAAAAATACTCAAAAATCGTTAAACTAACCGTTTTGTAGACCGAAGATACGAGTCTGAAGACGTCATTCCACGTTAGTCTCTATTGAGAACATATGACGTTAAAATGAAAAAGAAAATACTAAAAATTAGTTCGACTGACCGTTTTAAAGGCGAGAGATGCGACGTCGAACACGGAATTCCACGTTAGTCTGAAGTGAGAACCTACGACGTTAAAATGATGACAAAAATACTAAAAAATCGTTTGATTGTCCTTTTTGAAGGTTGGAGATGTTAGGCCGAAGACGTAATGCCACGTTAGTCCGTAGTGAGATCCTAGGACGTTAAAATCAAAACAAAAATACTAAAAAATTTGTTCGACTGACCGTTTTGAAGACCTCAAATGCGAGGCCGAAGACATAATTCCACGTTAGTTCGTAGTGAGAGCATATGACGTTAAAATCAAAACAAAAATACTAAAAAATTCGTTCGACTGACTGTTTTGAAGACCGAAAATGCGAGGCCGAAGACATAATTCCACGTTAGTCCGTAGTGAGAGCATAGGACGTTAAAATCAAAACAAAAATACTAAAAATAGTTAGACTGACTGTTTTGAAGACCGAAGATACGAGTCTGAAGACGTCATTCCACGTTAGTCCCTATTGAGAACATATGACGTTAAAATGAAAAATAAAATACTAAAAATTCGCTCGACTGACCGTTTTGAAGGCCAGAGATTCGAGGTCGAACACGTAATTTCACGTTAGACTGAAGTGAGAACCTAGGACGTTAAAATGATGACAAAAATACTAAAAAATCGTTCGACTGTCCGTTTTGAAGGTTGGAGATTTGAGGCCGAAGACGTAATGCCACGTTAGTCCGTAGTGAGATCCTAGGACGTTAAAATGAATACAACAATACTAAAAAATCGTTAGACAGAACGTTTTGAAGACCGAAGATGCAAAACGCCGAAGACGTAATTCCACGTTTGTCCATAGTGAGAGCATAGGACATTAAAATGAATACCAAAATAATAAAAAAATCGTTCGACTGACCGTTTTGAAAACCGAAAATGCGTGGCCGAAGGCGTAATTCCACGTTAGTCCGTAGTGAGAGCATAGGACATTAAAATGAAAGTAAAAATACTAAAAAATCGTTAGACTGACCGTTTTGAAGACCGAAGATGCGAGTCAGAAGACGTAATTCCACGTTAGTCCGTAGTGAGAGCATATGACGTTAAAATGAAAACAAAAATACTAAAAAAATCGTTAAACTGACCGTTTTTAAGACCGAAGATGCGAGGCCGAAGATGTAATTCCACGTTAATCCGTAGTGAGAGCATAGGACGTTAAAATGAAAACAAAAATACTAAAAAAAATTTAGACTGACCGTATTGAAGACTGAATTGAAGATGCGAGGCCGAAGACGTAATTCCACATTAGTCCGTAGTGAGAGCATAGGACGTTAAAATGAAAACAAAAATACTAAAAAATCGTTAGACTGATGGTTTTGGAGACCGAAGATGCGAGGCTGAAGACGTTATTCCACGTTAGTCCGTAGGGAGAACCTAGGATGCTAAAATGAAAACGAAAATACTAAAAAATCGTTCGACTGACCGTTTTGAAGACCGAAGATGCGAGGCCGAAGACGTAATTCCACATTAGTCCGTAGTGAGAGCATGTGACGTTAAAATAAAAATAAAAATACTAAAAAAATCGTTTGACTGACTGTTTTGAAGATCGTAGATGCGAGGCCGAAGACGTAATTCCACATTAGTCCATAGTGAGAGCATAGGCCGTTAAAATGAAAACAAAAATACTAAAAAATCATTTGACTGACCGTTTTGAAGACCGAAGATACGAGTCTAAAGACGTAATTCCACTTTAGTCCCTAGTGAGAGCATATGGCGTTAAAATGAAAACTAAAATACTAAAAAATCGTTCGATTGACCGTTTTGAAGACCGGAGTTGCGAGGCCTAAGACGTAATTCCACGTTAGTCGGTAGTGAGAGCGTAAGAAGTTAAAATGAAAATAAAAATACTAAAAATCGTTAGACTGACCGTTTTGAAGACCGAAGAAACGAGTTCGAAGACGTAATTCAATGTTAGTTCCTAGTGAGATCATATGACGTTAAAATGAAAACACAAATATGAAATACTATCTTCACCAAAATCTCAAGTTGTTGCAGACTTCTTAGCAGAATTTCCTTTAGAAGATGATGAAGCAGTGGAAGAAATGATGGATATAGAAGAAGAACATGGGAATCCAAGAGATGCGTTAATGTGAGCCAAATAGATGGGAAATATTGGTGGATGGATCATCAAATGGGGAAGGTAATGGAGTTGGAATTGTTTTGATTTCGCGAGAGGGCAACAAAATGACTTTTCCTTTGATTGGAGTTTGCATCCACCAATAATGAGACAGAATATGAGGCTGTGATACATGCCCTGAAATTCGCAATAGAAATGAAGTTGGAAAATGTAAGAATCACCAACGATTCGCAACTAGTCATTTGTCAAATAAAAGGAGAATGCACTACAAATGAATCATCCATGAAGAAATACAAAAAAACTTGTTGAGGAATTATCGGTGAGAATCCCAAAAATTAAATGGAGACACATATCAAGAAAAGATAAAGACTCGCAGATGCTTTTGCTTTTATCTCAAGTATGATGACAGACCAGTGCGTAGATGCATAAAGATACAAACACTTTTATCACCATCAATCAATAAAGAAGAAGAAGAAGAGGTAGATGTAATGATAATAGAAGATGGAAAACAAATACCTAGTATTGCGAGATTGGAGAGCGAGAACTTCATGCATACCTGAAAAGAGGGGAAACACCAAGAAATAGATTGGAGGCACACAAATTAAAAAGCCGTGCAACAAATTATGAACTAAGGGATGGGATATTGTACCGGAGATCTTTTAATGGACCTTCACTCAGATGTTTAACACGAAAAGAAGGAGAAGAAGTACTAAAAATGTTACATAGTGGGGATGCTGGCAATCACAGCGGTGGAAGATCTTTGGCATACAAAGCGAAGATGCAAGGTTATTATTGGCCATTTATGCACGAGGATGCGAAGCAAATATCAAGGCGTTGCGAAGATTGCCAAATGCACGGAAAGTAAATAAATGCACCAGGAGCACCATTAACATCTTCAACAAGTGTATGGCCTTCTGGAAAATGGGGTTTAGATATTGTGGGACCATTCTTACCAGGAACGAGGCAGAGAAGATATCTGATTGTCGCTACAGACTATTTCACAAAATGGGCTGAAGTAAAGACAGTACAACACATTCGCGACAAAGATATTTTTACATTCATATTTGAGAATATCATATGCATATTTGGAATCCCCGCAATGTTGGTGTCCGACAATGGGAAACAATTTGAGGGACATAATATAGAACTGTTACTTAATGCATTTAAGATAAAATGTGGAAAGTCTAACTCCTTTATACCCTCAGGCCAACGGACAAGCAGAAGCAACAAATAAAACAATCGCAGATATATTGAAGAAGAAATTAGAAGGACATAATAGATCATGGTGTGAACAAGTGCATAATGCAGTGTGGGCTTACAATACAACCAGGCAAGAAGCTATGGGAATGTCACCTTTCTGTTTAATATATGGAGTTGAGGATGTACTACCAACAGAAGTTATTATTCCAACAACAAAGAGAGAAGATTGGGAGAAAAATCTTAGTGCGGGTAATATTTTAATTAAACTAGATGAATTAGAAGAAAAAAAGAGAAAGAGCTCTACAACATATGGAGAATTACCAACGAAGATTAGCCAGAGAATATAATAAACGTGTTAAGACACGCGAATTTCAACCAGTTGATTTGGTACTGAGAGAAACACCAATATATCGGCGAGAAAGTGGTGGCAAGCTTGCGAAGAAAATGGGATGGACCTTGTATCATTAAGGATATAGTTGGAACAGGGGCATATAGATTGATGGATCCTGAGGGTAAAGATGTGGGCCACATATTGGATAGACCATGGAATAGGTTATACTTGAAGAGATATTACCCGTAAAAGATTGTAGGAAAAGATTAGACTGCGAAATAATGTATGATTGAAGCAAAATGAATTTATATGAAAATCTTGCGAAAGAATCATTGCGAGATTGCACAAAATAAAGAAAGAACATGCGAAAATCTCGCAGAGATAATGACAAGACATAATCAAAAATCAATGACATATCAGAAAGGGGCGAACTTGCTATGGCGTACACCCTAGTTTGCGAAATCAAAATGTCGCAAGAGGCAAATGTAAGACCTAAAGTACGTCATAAAAGGGGGTACCTATTAACATGGCTCAGGGAAAAGGTTAGACCTCCCCTAGAACCTGAGTCATGGAGAATTGGGGTCAATAAAGCCCATCCATGAGAGGTACCTTGGATTTTCAATCTAAGCTTATGACTTAGGTTGGGCGACCGAGGGTCTCTTCTAAGGAGTCAGCATTTTACCAAGGCGCCGAGGTACACGGTTGAGCCAAGAGTGCCTGGGGCATTTGAAGTGTCTCGGCCATTCTTGGCAAGTCTCTAAGCATATGATGCACTCGGCCAAGAAAACTCCACTTAGGGTGCAGTCTCGTAACCATAAACCCTATAGGCAAAAGGGATAAGAGGTCTGCGAAAACAACCGGTTGTTGTTAAGACCGGATGGGGGAGATAGCCTTGTATGGCGAAGTACGCCTCCTTGAAGGGGCAACCGGGGGGATGATAAGGGCGGCACCCTCCATTAGGGAGCGATAAGTGTCTTAAGACGCAAATGTCATGAGGCTTTATTTTCGCAAGGAAATTTAGGCTTGTCATATTTGTGCGACAATCCTGAAGAGGCAACAATACAAAAGATAAAGATAAGACGAGATCAATGGGTCAGTACATGAAAATGTAAAGACGTCATGCGATTTCGTCGCAAGACGGCAATGTCATGGGGCTTTATTTTCGCAAGAATTTTTAGGCCTATCATATTGTCGCAACAAAAATTTCAAAGAAAAGGTTAAGGCAAGGTCAATGGGTTTTTGCATGCAAATGCAAAGACGTTGTAGTAGCAGGATTTCCCACACTACACCCCTTACTCGATTTTGCTTAATTAATCCATTGGAAGATGTAAGATCAAGAACATTAATTGATTGAATTCATGAAGTGTTTACACAGGAAAATAGAATTACACTTAGAAGTTAAAACACTCTTAAACTTTCTCTCTCCTAATGACTTTCCTAACAATTCCCAAAAAGATCACCCCCCTTACAGACTCATTTAGCCCCCTTTATATAGGGTAATACATAATGGATGACAGCTAAGCTACCCTTTATTTTCGGGAATGTCTCGCGAAGTGTCGCAGGTGCACAAACATTCACTCTCGCGACACTTCTTAACTCTCGCCAAGTTTTGTGTCTTCCAATTGTTTTGGGTGTCGTTATTCATCGCGTCGTTTATTGTAACTCCCTGCGACTCCCTCGCGACACCGTCGTTTATTAATCTCGCGAGCCTTGTACATTGCGATATTATGATCCTACATCTTGCCTCTTTTTCCTTGAATATTGCTTAACAAGCAATCTTTAAGGAAAAATCCATTGTGGTAACGATCTTTGATTTTTGTTGATGAAGGAACGAGCAAAAGAATACTTTCCTTGAAAAGTACGTACTTGCCTCTATTCTTTTGCAAAGTTCCGAAGCTTCTTTGAGATATATGCGAAGTATCGTCTCCTATCTCTCCTCATATTTCTCCCGCGAGGGAAGAGTATCATGAGATTTTTACAATATTGTTTCCGCGATCGCTTATCTTTATCTGTTTCAGTTTTGTACTTTTACACGGATTTTGATTATTAATGTCTTTTCTTGACACGTTTCTTTCAACCGCTTATTCTTGACCATTCATGTCTCTTCGCATTAAATGACCTCGTTTTTCTCGAGGATCTTTCTCCCTATATATAGTTTTCTTTTCCCCTCCTTTTCATTCTTTAGTTTCTCTCTGCAACCTTTCTTTGACTCTCTCCTTCCGCAATTTGCGCTCCTGTTACTGCAAATCTTTTTTTCGTCCTTTCTAGCGCTGATCCTAACCTTTAACATCCCATCCATTCCCATACTGATAATGGCTTCCATTAGTCGTGCATACAAAACTTCTTTTGAAGAAGTTCAACAAAAGTTGCTTGAGAAGGGTTTTACTCTATCAACCATTCCTGATCAAGAACCTTCATCTATCCTTTCTGCAAAGCTGTTTTCTGATCATCAATGTGATGATCAAAAGATTATAGTCTCGCTAGGTCAGCTTCTCGCGGGGCTTCCCATTCCCTTGTACAATCCTGAGATGCCTTTGTTTTATGAAATCTTGGCCCATGAAAAATTCTCTCGGGCTGTTTATCAATTAAGTGGTGATTGTATTCGCCTGATGCTTGAGTTCGCGAACCGCGGTGCAGGCAAAGGATCTTTATACCCTAACTCTGTCAGAAATCCCAAATTCGCAGACTTGGGAA
Organism: Papaver armeniacum; assembly: GCA_023531295.1. Lineage (NCBI taxonomy): Eukaryota > Viridiplantae > Streptophyta > Magnoliopsida > Ranunculales > Papaveraceae > Papaver > Papaver armeniacum. The sequence continues at coordinate 181,898 of JAJJWW010013484.1, forward strand.
TAGCTGTTGAGAAATACACCGTGGAAAACTTTTTTTGAAAATTACGCAGTGATAACTATGGTGAATGTGAAATCTCGCTGGGGCGTTCGCCTGAAGAAAAAGGATAATGTCCCTGAAGATAAATTACTCATGCAAGACATTGATTGGCACCCAGGCAATAATACTTCTCCTCGTCATTCCAAAGATGAGAAATGGTGGGTCGTACCCTTGATCTTAAACGGCCCTTACATCGCGGGCTTACATATTCTTCCTGCGAATCTCGCAGGATATCATCCTCTGAGAAGAAGAAAGAGGTATGTTTCCGACTTCAAATTTTGCTTTCGCAACTTTCTTTCTATAATTCTTTGAGTTTGTGAAATCTTTCAGATAACCAGGTTGAGAAGAAGCTACAAAAAGGATCCGTCGGAGGATACTCTGACATTGCTTCGATCGCTTACGAGTGAAGTAAGAAACACTTCCTTTCTTCTTATTTAAAACAATATTGTTGCCTCTATTTCTTATCTTTACGCGTATGCGAAGGTTGGAGTTGAAGAAACTATTGCTGCGAAGATTAAAAGTAAGGAAAAAGTCGCTCGCAAAGATAAATCTTCCGCTCCATTATCTAAGAAACGAAAGGCTCAGTCTTCTTCTCGCCTTAACTCAAGTTCTGATTCTTCTGATGATAATGATGATAATACAAACCCATCTTTTCGAAATAAGGCTCAACCGGCCAATTCTCCTATGGACCAACTATCCAGCATCTTCTCAGACTGTTTCCAAGGAATGGGAGATGCTCCCCTAGCTTCTCTTTGTGGGGCTCTCGCGAACGTGTGTAATGCTGCTTTACTGGAAGGCAATAATTCATTCAATGGGGTCTCTAGAGTTGTGTCTCCTGACCTTTTGAATGCACTTGGGTCTCTGGTATGTGTGCAGTCATACTTCCCTGCTAACTTTAAATTGTTTAAGTATATATATGTTTTAATGATTTTCCTATCTTCTTTTATAGGTTGGAAGAACTTCCTTTGTAGTTGCCTCAGACCTTGAGAGAAGACGCAACAGCCTGGAAAAGAAGAATTCCCAATTGAACAAGAGGATTCGAGAGTTAGAAATTGAAGCTGCGTCATCTCGCGATAAAGACGAGAGAATTCAAAAGTTAAATACCGAACTTGACTCCCAAAAGGATAAGGTGTCCACTCTTCAAAATGCCAATCAGCAACTTTATGGTATAAAATTTTACCTCCTTTTACTATTTTTATTTTATCGGTCGCATATTTCTACCTAACTTATTACTTTCGCAGATGTATATAATCTCTCCGATGAGGCTATTCTTCTCCATACATTTCCTGATCCTATGGATAATAATCTTCTTCTCGCTCACCTCAACAACTCTTTAAGTAGTTCATCGAACAAAATTAACTCTCTTTCATTAAATGAACTTGGACCAAATATCGTCTTTTAGAAATTGAGCATAGATCCGGTTTAAGTGTCGCCAACCAATTTAAACGAATGTTTCTCGAGTCCCATAAAGAAACCAAAATTTTGAGGAAGAAAATTAGTGACCATATAGATGATAAAGATCGCATTGCTAATAATGGTGCACAGGCATTAGCATCATTTCAAAATCTCTCCTTGAATTACAAATTGAGCAAGATGAATTGCTTCGCTGAATTCCTTGCTTAGTGAGCGAGAAGATCAAATTCGTTCTCTCCTTGTTATAAACAGTGATGACGAATTCGCCTGGGCTGCGAAAGTTTTAGATAATGCCAGAAATAACCTAGGTGTTGATGTTAGTCTTCACGCCGAGCATACTTCCTTGGTTAAAGATATGATATCTGACAGAGAAGGTTGCTTATTATACCTTATTGCTTCTTATCTTCGTAGTATTGCTTGTAAATTGTTAACTTGTTGTTTCTTATTTGCAGAATCTGAGAAGAAGCTTCAAGTTAGAATTAGAGAGCTTGAATCTGAAAAGAACAACTCGCCGGGAATTTTCCAATGAGAATTGAAGAACTCAAACCGAAAAAGAATAACTCGCAAAGAATCTCTCCCTTCAGCGAGAATAGATATTCCAAGTTGAAGAAACAATTTCTAACGACAAAGTGGAGAACTTTAGCAATGATGTCTGTTCGTTTTCGCAATGGAGGCATGGAATATGTTTGTAAGGACCACAATATCCCTCTGCATTCATATCCCCGTCTCCTTGAAAAGGTTCCCGAGAATCCGCCTGTCTCGGGACGTTTCGATAGTAGGCCGGCGAAGAAGAAAATTTCGCGATGAGAATAATCAGATCAAGAATCGAGATGAAGAAGAAGAATCGCCAAAGAGATAACTCTTTTGTTTTCTTTTTCCGCTCAGTAATATCTGTACATTTCGTATCCTTATTATAGTGTATTTCTTGGATTTTTTCCCCTCGAATTCAATCTTCACTTCCCCTTTTTGGTAGTTCTTCCTTGTAATATAATTGGCTAACATTATTGATGTATAACTCTTTCATCGAGAAGATGAATAACAATATTTCATCTTTTCCATTCCCATACTTGCCTCTGTTATTGATCTTCAGATGGAAGATTTTAGTTGTCATCATGTATGTTGTTGAATAATTATTTTATTGTTTCTGAAATATACCCGTTGCGACAATGTCGCAACGATTACATTTTCATGCAATGGCCCATTGACCTTGCCTTATCATTTTTTGTGTGGTCTTCCAAGTCAGACCTCCCTAATTAGAGGTCTTCCCCGCCACCTTTTCATTGCGGCAAAATCGCAGGACGTCTTTACACTTGCATGTAAGGACCCATTGATCTTGCCTTATCATTTTCCAAGTATTTTTGCCTCTCGCAGATATTTTAGTTGCGACAATATGACAGGCCTATATATCCTTGCGAACACATAGCCCCATGACATTGCCGAGTCGAGCGACGAAATCGCGGGACGTCCGTACACTTTCATGTAAAGACCCATTGATCTCGCCTTACCCTCGCGTTAGTATTATTGCCTCTGCAGGATCATTGCACAAATATGACGAGCCTAAATTCTCTTGCGAGAACATAACCTCATGACATTTGCGTCTGTTTTGACACCCCCTAATGGAGAGCGTCGCCCTTATCATCTCCCGGTTGCCCCTTCAAGGAGGCGAAACATCGGCCATACAAGACTAGCTCCTCCCATCCGGTCTTAACAACAACTGTTGTTTTCGCAGCCTCTTATCCCTTATACCTATAGGGTTTATGGTTACGAGACCGCACCCTAAGTGGAGTTTTCTTCGGGCGAGTGCAACATATGCCAAGACTTGCCAAGAATGGCCAGGGGTAGGTTCATCCATCCCGGCACTCGGCTCAACCGTGTACCTCAGCGCCTTGAGCATACATCGACTCCTAAGAAGAGACCCTCGGTCGCCCAACCAGGGTATAACCTACATATATAGTTGGGAATCCAAGGTACCTCTTCCGGATAGGCTTTCATGGGCCCCAAATTTTCATGACTCAAGCTTTCAGGAGCGGTGTAACCTTCCCCCGAGCCATGTCGAGAGATACCCCTTATATGACGCACTTTAGGTCTTACATTTGCCTCTTACGAAATGTTATTCGCGAACTAGGGTGTACGCCATAAAGGTTCGTCCCATTCATTTACTCATTCATCTTTGTTAAATCATTCAATCATTCAATCATTCATGTTTCATTATTTGTTAATATTTGTTTGCGAAGTATTCGCCAAATTCCATTTCATTTGTTGTGTCTTTATCTCTTTCTTAATCGAATTCTCATTTACCCTTGACTGCAAGATTCTCGCACATCATTACTTCAATTGCTACTTTTCCTCCTGCTTTTGTTGACTATTCACTTCTTATGCCTTTTGTTCCTCATATCCTTCGCTCCTTTATTATCATAACATTCACCTCGTTTCTAGGCATTCACCTCGCGAGGTATGTTCGGTCCTTACTTCTATAACATCTACCATCAGCTTTTTCCTTTCTCCGCTCATCTCTCACATGTTGCTTCCAACCCTTTCTTTTGGCATTCCTTTTTCGCAGCCTTTCTACATCGACCTCATGACATTGTCGTGACTCCTTCCAATCTCCCCGTATAATACCAATGCCATTTGGATGTGGGAATTTTATGCATTGATGATATGTTGATGCGACTCCCAAGATTTCATGAAGCCATGGCCTCCCAATCAGCGCATTATATGGAGATTCCACATCAACCACATAAATAAGATATCGCTTGATAATCCCCGTAGAGGTATTCTCATGTGAACCTCTCCCTTTGGTTTGTTTGCAGTGCCATTAAAGCCATATATCTTGTATGTCGAGGGGATCAAATCCTCATCTTTTCCTCCCATCGTCTTGTAAGTATGGTAAAAGAGAATATTTACCGAACTTCGGTGTCGATTAGGATTCGGTTGATCGCCCAACAAGCTTCTGGCTTCATCATCTTCTCCATCAACTGTTTCGGGTTAATCTCTAATTTTACAACCAACGGCTATCATGTGTTTCTCTTCCTTTTGGCACTTCATCTGCAGAGAAAGAAATAGTCTTCACTGCCACTTTTCTAATCAAGGTCGTTCTCGCCAGTGCTCATTATTTCTTTATCATCAGCATCTCTCGCAAAGACTCTACTGAGCACGTTGTCATGAAAATCTTCGATTGTGCGATAAGAGTGGACGATAGAGTTGCAATTCAAATTTTTGGCTTTCGTTCCGATTTCTATCACAAATGTTTCCTTTCCTTTTGCTGACACTGTTCTGTGCATTTCTGGTGGTGGTGGTAATGTCTGGCCTTTTTCTTCTCCTTTTAGAAAGTGATTCAGTTTCCCTTGATCAATCATCCTGAGAATAATTCTCTTTACGTTTCGCAGCCGTTTGTTTGATGTCCATGGAAGCGATGGTAAGAACAAAATTCATGACTTCGTCGCCTGGTGGTGGTTCCATCCCCGCGTTCCAAGGTGCTTGGTACATCTTCCATCACAAGTATAGCCTCCCAGATCTTTTCCACACTAGCATTCAAGTGGAGGCATCTTAATTGGTTCCCATACTATTCTCGCGGCTTCTCTCGCCTTCCATGGTTATATTGCCTTCGTCCACCATAAGTTTCTTGCACATGATCTAGCCTTTGAATCTTATTATTATTGTTACGGTTATAGTAGTTCCTTTCTTGTTCAAATTCCTCCCGGTCATGGCTTCCCATAGCTACTATCTTCCGCCGTCTCTCATCGCCCTTCCTCGCTTGCTGTCCTTGCGAAGTGCTCGCCACCGTATTGATGAACCGAGGTAACAAGCTTGCGTTCGCAGCATTCGAGTTTGTGTTCGCGACCGGATAAGAATTCATTTCATTCTGTCTTTCTTCTAAGGCGATATATTCTTCCCGTAATTCTCGCAGCTTCCGCCATCGTGATTGTATTTTTGACTCTAAAATTTGAATGTATAACAAGTTAGTCGCGAAGAGAGCATTCACAAATGAGAGGATGAGATATCTTTCCTCAACCCGTCCTGCCATTTCGCTACACATGGTTCTCCATCTTATTGTCAACTGCCTTAAGCTCTCGCCAACCCTTTGTTTCAACCCGAATACATCTTCAATACCTGGTCGTGAAGAGTTGTTACTTATGTATGCTCCCAGGAATGTGGCTTGTAAATGATTAAATGATGTGATTGTGTTCCTTGGTAGACCCTCAAACCATTTTAGTGCTTCTCCAATTAGGCTTGACGCGAAATATTTACACAAAGATAGCATCATGATTCTCCCATTGCAACATACACCTCATATAAGCCTTGATATGTCTGTATCAAGACAAAGTTGTTCCATCGAAGATGTTTATTAATGCAGGGAGATTGCACTTAGGAGGTATTCCTCCCATCTGTACTTCTAGCGTGAAGGGGTTCTTCGCAGCTTCTGCGATGGCTTCGTCCAATTGTTTCCTTCCTCCTTCCCTTCTATTGTTCAGCAATCCTCTCATTTCAACCCAGCTTCTCTTAAGATTTGTTCATTTGCCTCTTAATTTGACTCTACCGGTCTTTTTAGCTCGCTTCTCTCCTTCTTCGCTCGTGCCTGTTTTGACCTTCTTGCTCGTTATTTTTTCTCTCCTTTCCCCTCGCGACGCTCTTCTTCGTTTCTTTCTTCAATTCGCACGCCATTATATCGGTTGTTCTCTCTTCTTGGTCTGCCTCTCGGCTCTCACTCGCGCCCTCTCATATTCTTCATTAATATTTCTATTAGTACGATTTTGTTTCTTCTTCTTTAGCGGTTATCATGGTTATTTTGCCGGATTGCCTCCTCCATCTCTTGATTTTCCATTTCTTCTCTTAGCCTTTCTCTCTCGCGAGCTAGCCGCGCTTGTTCAATGTAGTGTCTCTCAATGTCATCCTCGATCTCTCGGTTTCTTCTCAGTTCTTCTCTCCGTGCAAGATTATTCTCCCTTCAAGAACTTGGTCATTCGGTTCTTGGAGTTGCATGTTTCCTTGATTTTCCCTATTCCGCTCATTTTGAAGATTTTCGGGCCGAGGAATATAACGATCTTCTATTTCTTCTCTTCTCTCGCCATGCTCTATATTCGGATTTTGTGTTTCTTCATGCTTTGCTTTCGTTGGTAAAACTCTCCTTCTTTCTTCTCCATTCGATCTTGAACTTGATCTCATGCTACTTCTAGATCTCCTATTTTGCAACCTCATATTTTCCATCCTCAATTCATGATTCTGTCTTTGTCAAGTTTGCTCGTTCCTCCGCCTCTAGCCGTCTCTCCTCGTGTATTGTTTGTCTCAATCTTTCTAATGCTGCGATTTCTTCGTTACCTGGATTCATTTCTCCATTCATTTCTTGCTCTCCTCCTCCTTGTCCATTGTTCACCAACTGCTGTTCCTCTTCTCTCTCGTCTTCAGAATCAGATCTCCAAGTATGTACACTTACCCTATCATAATCCTCAGCCGTGTTTGCTACTGGGGAGATTGGTGGCTGATTTTGATCTTCTCCATCGTTTCTCCTATTCATCCTTGATGATTCTCCTGTTTCATTCCTCCTTTCTCCAGCAAGTCTCCCACTTCTTCTTACAATCGTTGGTTGCCCTTGTACATTTCTTCTTCTAGCCATTTTTCTTTTCCAATGAATTCTTGAGTATCTTCTCCAAATCTTTTTTCTCGTTAATCCAAATTCCTTCCAATTTCTACGTCAATCTCTCTGCACACAGTCCCCGTTTCTAGCGCATATGTAGTAGCAGGATTTCCCACACTACACCCCTTACTCGATTTTGCTTAATTAATCCATTGGAAGATGTAAGATCAAGAACATTAATTGATTGAATTCATGAAGTGTTTACACAGGAAAATAGAATTACACTTAGAAGTTAAAACACTCTTAAACTTTCTCTCTCCTAATGACTTGCCTAACAATTCCAAAAAGATCACCCCCCTTTACAGACTCATTTAGCCCCCTTTATATAGGGTAATACATAATGGATGACAGCTAAGCTACCCTTTATTTTCGGGAATGTCTCGCGAAGTGTCGCAGGTGCACAAACATTCACTCTCGCGACACTTCTTAACTCTCGCCAGGTTTTGTGTCTTCCAATTGTTTTGGGTGTCGTTATTCATCGCGTCGTTTATTGTAACTCCCTGCGACTCCCTCGCGACACCGTCGTTTATTAATCTCGCGAGCCTTGTACATTGCGATATTATGATCCTACAGACGTCCTGCGATTTTATCGCAATGACAAGAGGTGGCGCAATAAGACCTTTAACTAGGAAGGCAAAATAAGACTACATGATTCAATAAAAGATTTATAAAAACTAATTATCATTTATGCAGGTCATCCATCGCAAGAAAGATAATGAGAGGCAGTATGGGAATTATTCAACAATGGACATTATCTTTCTCGCAAATAAACACAATAATAAAGAAATAAGTGCACCTCAGAGAGGACTGAAATACATCATATGCAAGAAGTTATGTAGGTGAAGAGGTTCAAAGAAATAAAATTACAAAAGAAGTTCAACTCTCAACATCAACTTTTTCGCAAGAAGGAGATAATGGACATCTTTCATTAATTTTATCACTCTCGCTAGATTTCTCGATCTCGCTAGCTTTCCTAGCTTCGCCAGTTCTTCCTTCATTTTGGTTTGTTTCAATTTCTCCTCCACCTGGATTATTATCAACACCTTCATCATTTGGAGGAATCTCTTCTTCATTTGCGAAATCTTCGCCACTTTCATAATGATAATCGCTGTCCGGAGTACCAGGGACTTCATCATCATCTACTTCCAAAGGCTCGATGGATACAGGGGAGAGAGATTTGGATAATAAAATTTCATTCACAATAACTTCAGCCCTAAGATGAACTTGTCGAAGAAGTGCCTTCTGGTGATTCCTACTTTGGATATATTTGGAGTAAGAGAGATAATCAAGTCTTCTTTCTGCCCGATCGCGAGAACGAGCAAGAGAAGTAGCAAGTAATGCATTTTCCTTGCGAATCTTGGCGAAGTTAGATTCCAAAGTAGAAAGAGAGGAGCGAAGATCTTTTCGGATTCTCGCAAAAACAAAGAATAAAGAAAATCATGTAGGCGAAAGATTCGCAAGGAAGACATAATAAAAAGACTTAACAAAGAAAAAATGGTCGAGGCGGTCAAATTTTATGACTACCTTCCTTTTGCGAGATAAGATATTGAGTTAAAGCCAAGCAATTGTTCTCCAAGTGATCCATGGCATTGTCAAACTTATCACCAACCAAGCCTTTCAGCCGAGATCGTAAATTTTTTTCATTAGAAATAAGTAAGGTGTTTTGCTTCGCAAGAGAGGTGTCGGATTCTTCTAACTTGGAATATTAATCCTTGAGTTGACTTGCTTTTATGCTTAAAGTTATTCTACCTTGAATAAGTTTATCTCTCTCCGCAGAAGATGATATGTTACTTCTTTGAGTTTATTTCTCAATGAGCAGAGAGATCGTTCTTGATCATTACATACTTTTTGGCAAATGTTAAGTTCTTGCGAAGAGATCGCCACCTTATTCAAAAGAACTCGTTTCTCCTGAGATAGGGTTTGATTCTCATCTTGTAGTTGCAGGAAATCCTACACTACACCCCTCACAATAATCCACACAACTAAGACATTTTTAAGATGAATAACAATGATTTTATTGATTATTTCCTTGAAGGTTCACAAGATAAAATAGAAAAGAGTTAAAGAAATTACAATCACCACAAACTTTCTCTCTCATAATGACTTGACCAACACTCGAAAAGAACACCCCTACAATTGACTTATTCGGCTCTTTATATAGGGTAGTATACAATGGATGATGACTAAATTTGTCCTTTATTTTCGAAACGACTTGCGAAATATCGCAAGTGTACAAGTATACAATCTCGCAACTCTCCTAAACTTCGCTAGATCTTCACACTTTTCTCATGTTTTGGCTGTCGTCATTCATTGCGTCATTTATTTTACTCTTCTGCGAAGTATTTATTAATCCCGCGAAGTATTGATGTCGCGATATTCTGATCCTACATCTTGCCTGTAGTTGCAGGAAATCCTACACTACACCCCTCACTAGAATGAACACAATTAAGTCATTTTAAGATGAATGATTATGATTCTTTTTGATTGAATACTTGAATCTTTACAATATGAAATAGAAAATGGGTTATAGAATTACAATCACTCTAAAACTTTCTCTCTCTTAATGACTTGCTTAACAATTCAAAAAGAAAACCCCCCTTACAACAGATTTACTCAACCCTTTATATAGGGTAGTACACATTGGATGACAGCTAAGCTGTCCTTTATTTTCGGGAACGTCTTGCGAAATATCGCAAGTATACATGTATCAATTCTAGCGACACTCCTAAATTTCGCTGAGTCTTCACATCTTCCTCATGTTCTGGCTATCGTCATTCATTGCGTCATTTATTTTACTTCCCTGCGAATCCCTCGCAATGTCGTCATTTATTAATCTCGCGAAGTATTGATGTCGCGATATTCTGATCCTACATCTTGCCTCTTCTCATGTCTTCTCTGCTGTAAGATCAGAATATCGCAACACCAATACTTCGCGAGATTAATAAACGACTGCGTCGCGAAGGAGTCGCATGGAGGTAAATAAATGACGTAATAGATGACGACAGTCAGAACATGAGGAAAGTGTGAAGACTTGGCGAGATTTAGGAGTGTCGCGAGGACAAATACATACATCTGCGAGGATTCGCGAGTCGATTCCGAAATAAAGGACAGCCTTAGTCATCATCCATTATGTAATACCCTATATAAAGGGTTGAGTAAGTCTGTTGTAAGGAGAGGTCTTTTTGAATTGTTAAGCAAGTCATTAGGAGAGAGAAAATCAAGAGTGATTGTAATTTCTTTAGCTCTTTTCTATATTTCTTTGTAAACCTTTCAAGAAAACAATTAATAAAACACATTATCATTCATCTTCAAATGGATTGATTAAGCGAATTCGAGTGAGGTGTGTAGTGTAGGATTTCCTGCAACTACATATGCGCTAGAAACAGGGATTGAACAAGATTGAAGATCGAAGAGTACAATTAAAATCGTTTAAATCAAGAAAATGAGAAAGGAAAATATTAAATCAGATGAGATAGAAGAGTTAAGAAGCAAGGAACATAATGAAGATATGGAATAAAATTTAATTACAAAAGCAATGGTTAATGAATTCCACGAAAATATTAGAGGAAGGATACATAAACGAGATTTTGAAGGAAAGAAGATTATAGATGAGGAGAAGACATCGTCTTTGAAGGAATGGGAAAAGGTAAAATAACATTCACAAAACAGTAAATACCTAGAGAAAATTTGAATCATATATCTCCACTAGTGATCACGATAAATGCAAGCGAGAAAAAAGAGAAGAATCGGCAAAAGCAGCGGAAGAATGGGAAATAAATAGAACTTTGGTGGATACATGGAGTTTGGTGAGTATCATGTTTTACCATACCTACAAAAAATTAGGATATAAAGATGAAGAAATGAGTTCTCCAAGATATTATATTCATGGTTTTGGAAAATCTATAACAGTACCTAAAGGGGAGATAAAATTACGAATTTTACTCGGAGAAATTGAAACACAAGTAACATTAAGTGTAGTGGATATGCAATCGTCGTACCACATATTGTTAGGGAGACCTTGGGTACATGCAATTAAGGCGGTAGCGTCAACACTCCATCGTGCATCAAATTTCCTATGCCGAGTGGAATTGGTGAGATCAGAGGAGATATTGATAAAGGAAGAATATATCATCAAATCGAGGTAAAGCATTATGAAGGGCAAGTGAAGAAGCGAAAAGATCGCAGGAAGATGATAAAAGCAGCTAAGAAAGAAGAAGAATTTAGAATTTACAAGATAAGAGCAAAAGAGGGAAAAGGAATACCTGGCGAAATCATGGAAAAAGGGAGTGAGTTCGCGAAGGAAATGAGAGGACCAACTCCTATGGGAGAACCGAAGTCTAGTTATGTCGCAAAGAGAACAAACAAAAGAAGTGAATGTTGGAACCGAGGAGGAGCCTAAAATCTTAAAAATTGGGACTAAAATGGAAGCGGATGAAGAAAGAAGAACTATTGAGTTGTTGCGAGATTACAAAGATATTTTCGCATGGGATATGGATGAAATGCCTGGTATAGATCCATCAGTGGCTTGCCATAAATTGGAAATTGACAAGAATGTAAAACCATTTAAACAAAGAATTAGAAAGATCGCGACAAACATATCATCCTCAAATAGAAGAAGAATTGCAGAAAATGTTGGACGCGGGAATTATTAGACAAGCAAAATATCCCGAATGGATAGCAAATATGGTTATAGTCCCAAAGAAGAAAAAAGGAATAAGAATTTGTATAGACTTTACTGATCTAAATAAAGCTTGTCCTAAAGATAGTTTCCCATTACCAGATATTCCGCAATTGGTTGAAGCAGCGGCAGGAAACGAAAGGATATCATCTCTTGATGGATATAAGGGTTACAATCAAATTCCTCTCGCCAAGAAGACCAAGAACATACGCTTTCTTTGCTCCAAGAGGATTGTCTTGTTATACAAAAATGCCGTTTGGTCTGCGAAATGCCGGTGCGACATACCAAAGGATGGTGGAGAAGGTGTTCGCGAGATGGATACACAAAACATTGGAGGTATATGTAGATGATACGTTAATAAAAAGTAGAAAAGCAAAAGACCACGTACAAGATTTGAAAGAAATTTTTGAACAAATGAGGCAATTTAATATCAAAGTAAACCCAGAAAAATGCACTTTTGGAGTCGCCTCTGGAAAATTTTTAGGGTATATTGTATCCAAAGAAGGAATTCAAGTCGACCCAGAAAAAGTACAAGCAGTTCGTGATATGCCAACACCGGCGACAATAAAAGATGTTCAAAAGTTAAATGGGTTGTTAGCTTCGCTAGGGAGGTTCATCTCGCGATCATCTGACAAATGAAAGCACTTTTTCAATATCCTTAGAAAGTGATCGAAGTTTAAATGGACAGATGAGTGCGAGAAAGCCTTGCAAGGAATAAAGGAACATTTAATGGATATATCAATTTTGCAAAAAGCAGAAGAAGGAGAAGAATTGTTGATCTATCTTGCGACAACCCCGCATGCATTAAGTGCAGAGTTAACCGAGTGGACGCAGGAGTAGAAAAACCAATTTATTACATCAGCAAAACTTTCAACGCTGCAGAAAGGAATTACTCAAAAATTGAAAAACTAATCTTGGCATTAGTTTATGCAACATTTAAGCTTCGTATATATTTTCAAGCGCATGTTGTCAAGGTGGTGACAAGAATACCAATAGAATCAGAATGAAGAATTCAAAGAGGTCGGGAAGAGTTGAGAGATGGAATGCTCAAATAAGTCATTGCAAACTCAAATATGAAATACTATCTTCGCCAAAATCACAAGGTTGTCGCAGACTTTCTAGCCGAATTTCCTTTGGAAGAGGATGAATCGATAGAAGAAATGATGGATGTAGAGGAAGAACATGGAGATCCGAAAGATTTGTTAACGGAACCAAATAGATGGGAAATATTAGTAGATGGGTCATCGAATGGAGAAGGAAATGGAATAGGAATTGTTGTGATATCGCCAGAGGGTAATAAAATAGCTCTTTCTTTCGATTGGAGTTTGCATCAACAAATAATGAAACAGAATATGAAGCTATAATACATGCTTTTGCGATTTGCAATAGAAATGAAGTCGGAGAATGTAAGGATTACTAGTGATTCACAATTGGCAATTCGCCGAGATAAAAGAAGAATATGCCATAAACGAATTGTCTTTACAAAAATATAAGAAACTTGTTGACGAGTTGTCGACGCAGATACCAAGAATAAAATGGAGACATATATCAAGGAGAAATAATAGGCTCGCAGACGCTTTTGCCTTTATATCAAGTATGATGACAGATCCATTAAGAGAAATATTAAAATACAAACACTTTTGATGCCGTCAATTGACAAAGAAGAAGAACAAGAAACCGATGTAATGATAGTAGAAGACGGAACACAAACACTCTGCGAATAAGATTGAGAGCAGAGCTTCATGCATATTTTGCTGACAGGAGAAACACCAAGAAATAGATTGGAAACACATAAATTAAAAAGCCGTGCAACAAATTATGAATTAAGAGATGGAGTGTTATACCGACGATCTTTTAACGGGCCTTCACTTAGATGTTTAACAAGAAAGGAAGGGGAAATCATATTGAAGATGTTGCATAGTGGGGATGCTGGTAATCACAGCGGTGGAAGATCTTTAGCATATAAAGCAAAAATGCAGGGTTATTATTGGCCATATATGCATGAGGACGCAAAACAAGTGTCAAGGCGTTGCGAGGATTGCCAAAGGCATGGGAAGAAAATACATGCACCAGGAGCTCCGTTAAATTCTTCAACAAGTGTCTGGCCATTTGGAAAATGGGGTTTAGACATTGTAGGACCATTTTTACCAGGAACGGGACAGAGAAGATATTTAATCGTCGCAACAGATTATTTCACAAAATGGGCAGAGGTGAAAGCGGTACAACATATTCGCGATAAGGATGTTTTTACTTTCATATTTGAGAACATTATATGCAGATTTGGGATTCCAGCACAGTTGGTATCTGACAATGGGAAGCAGTTCGAAGGACAAAATATAGAATTGATGCTTAATGCATTTCAGATACGATGTGGGAAATCAACTCCTCTATACCCGCAGGCTAATGGTCGCGAAGCGACAAATAAAACAATCGCAGACATATTGAAGAAAAAGTTAGAAGGATACAATAAAGGATGGTGCGAACAAGTACCCAATGCGGAATGGGCTTATAATACAACTAGAAGAAAAGCTACAGGCATGTCCCCTTTTTGTTTAACATATGGAGTTGAAGCTGTACTCCCGACATAGGTTAAGATTCCAACTACAAAGAAAGAAGATTGGGAGAAAAATCTCAGTGCGGGTAACATCTTAATCAAGTTAGATGAACTAGAAGAAAAAAGAGAGAAAGCACTACAACACATGGAGAATTATCAGCGAAGATTGGCCAGAGAATATAACAAGCGTGTCAAGATACGTGAATTTCAGCCAGGTGACTTGGTGCTGCGAGAAACACCTATATATCAGCGAGAAAATGGTGGCAAACTGGCAAGAAAATGGGATGGACCTTATATCATCAAGGAGATAGTTGGAACAGGGGCATATAGATTAATGGATCCCGAAGGCAAAGATGTAGGGCAAAAACTAAATAGGCCATGGAATAGGTTATATCTTAAGAAATATTACCCATAGAAGATGGGAGAAATGGAATGAATCTGTGATATAATGTTTTTGCAACAGATAGATTGCGAGATCAAAGGAAATAAAGCAAGATTGTGCGATAGCTTCGCAAACAGAATGAATGCTTGAATGAATTAACAAATATGAATGAGTGAGTGAATGGGACGAACCTTTATGGCGTACACCCTAATTCGCGAATGATATTTCGCAAGAGGCAAATGTAAGACCTAAAGTACGTCATATAAGGGGGTATCTCTTAACATGGCTCGGGTGGAAGGTTACACCGCTCCCGAAACCGGGTCATGGAGATTTGGGGCCCATGAAAGCCTATCCGGGGAGATACCTTGGATTTCCAACTATATATATAAGGTTATACCCGGTTGGACGCCCGAGGGTCTCTTCCAAGGAGTCGAGTGTATGACCAAGGCGCCGAGGTACACGGTTGAGTCAAGAGTGCGGGGAGCATGGAACTTCCTTACCACTCTTGACAAGTCTTGGCACATGCTGCACTCGGCCCGAAGAAAACTCCACTTAGGGTGCAGCCTTGTAACCATAAGCCCTATAGGTATAAGGGATAAGAGGTCACGAAAACAACCGCTTGTCGTTAAGACCGGATGGGAGGAGCTAGTCTTGTATGGCCGATGTACGCCTCCTTGAAGGGGCAACCAGGGAGAAGATAAGGGCGGCACCCTCCATTAGGGAGCCGATAAGTGTCAAAAGACGCAAATGTCATGAGGCTTTATTTTCGCAAGAGAATTTAGGCTTGTCATATTTGTGCAATGATCCCGCAGAGGCAATAATACTAACGCGAGGGTAAGACGAGATCAATGGGTTTTTACATGAAAGTGTAAGAACGTCCTGCGATTTTCGTCGCAAAGACGACAATATCACGGGATTTTATGGTCGCAAGAACGTTTAAACCTCGTCATATTGTCGCAAATATAATGTCCCGCAGAGGCAAAAATACTTAAGAAATGATAAGACAAGGTCAATGGGTCATTACATGAAAATGTAAAGACGTCCCTGCGATCTTGTCGCAATGAGGGGTGGCAAAATAAGACCTTTACTTAGGAAGGCAAAATAAGACCACACAAATAATGATAAGGCAAGACCAATGGGTCATTACATGAAAATGTAAAGACGTCCTGCGATCTTGTCGCAATAACAGCATTCAAGAAAGATCTTTAAACATTTTGAATATAGGCAATCGAGATCTTTTCATCGCGAGTATCCTTAATGGAAAATAAAGGAATTGCTTGATAAGGTGGCGAAATGAGTTCTTATAATAAGAAAGAAAGAGAAACTAATTCATCCAACACCGGACTTAATCTTTTACAATCAAAAAGAAAAGTTCAACAAGATTACAAAGATACTTAATTCTCTATATCAATATTCTCAGCTGAAGGAGATGGTAAAGATTCTTCAATAATCTTGTCAGCTTCACCCTCGCCAGTTGAAGGGTTTTCATCAGAGATTTTTTCGTTTGGATCATTATTGATAACTTCATTATTAGCGAGATCTTCGCAGCTATCATAATAATAATCACTATCAGGAGAGTTGGGTATTTCATCATCTTCAACTTCCAAAGGTTCAACAGAGACAGGGTCAAGGGATTTAGAAAGTAAAATTTCATTCACGCAAACTTGACTTTGGGATGAAATTGACGAAGAAGTGCTTTCTCTGATTTCTACTCGGATATCTTTAAGATGATTAAGGTAGTTAAACCTCCTTCCCGGCTCGGTCGCGAGATTGGGCAAGGGAAGCAACTAGGGTTGCATTTTCCCTACGAATTTTAGCATGCGCCGCTTCCAAAGTAGATAGAGAAGAGTAAAAATTTTTCTCAGACTCTGCAAGAGTAAAGAAAAACATTAAAATTATAAAATGGAAAGTGGTATATAAAATTAGAGAAGAAAAATAATGGAAAAGGCAGTCAAATCTTATGACTACCTTCCTTCATGCGAGATAAGATATTGAGTAAGGGCCAAGCAATTATTCCCCAAGTTTTCCATGGCATTATCGAAACCATCACCAACAAGACCTTTTAACCGCGAACGCAAGCTCTTTTCGTTAGAAATCAATAACTTATTTTGCTTCGAAAGGGAAGAATGGGATTCTTTTAACTTGGTATAATCATCCTTGAGTTGGTTTGTTTTAACACTTAGATTTATTCTATTCTGAATAAGTTTATCTCTTTCAAGGGTAGTAGTATCTTCAAGTTTATTTTTCAAGAGGCGATAGACTGTTCTTGCTCATTCAATGCTTTTTTACAAGCATCAAGTTGTTGCGAGGATATCGCCACCTTATCCAATAAAGCTCGCTTCTCTTGAGATAAAGTTCCATTTTCATCTGATAAGGTTTCCAACTCCAAATTAGATTTATTCAAAGCATATGAGAGACGCGACACTTCATTACTTAATAATTCTTGATTTTGAACTAAGCGAGTATGTTTTCTTGAGAAAGATTATTTATTTGATCCATAGAAAATGTATGGAGATTATCTAAACGATTATATTGCTCCATCCAGCGTCTCTTTCCATTCGAGTTTCTTCTACAATAGATTCCAGTTGATATATCTCCATCTTACGTTTCTGGTGCAAAACTTGAGAGGCGAACCAAGTTTTTTTTTAAAAAAAAAAAAAAAAAAAAAAGGGGGGGGGAGAGGAGAGATACCTTTTAATTCTTCATTTTTCTTGCGAAGGTTATCGCGATCCAAAGAAAGTATTATGAAGATTATTCTTCAAAGTCTTAATTTCTTGTTCTAAGGATACTGCGATATCGTATCGGAACCAAAATATTTACCCAAAGATTCGAAAACACTAGATCTGGTGGGATCAGTGGAGGCTTTTTTAACATCATTCATGGTATCTGATAAAATTCTAAAAGCTATATCCATCCCTTCCAAATTTTCTTTGCTAAGAGAGATAGATTTTGAGGAAGAAGAAATAGTAGAGGAAGAAGGAAAAGTTGAGTCACCCATGGTTATAAAACCGCCAATTGGAGAAACCTGATCAATAGGTGGGATAAAAGTAAAAGTGGGAAGAGGCATGTCCTGAAGAATTTCATTTACGAAAAATTCAGGAATTGATTTATCCTGCGATGATATTGTAGGGAATGGTACATTATCTTGAGAAGAAGAAATGGGTTTATCTTGCGAAGAAGTCGCTACAGTAGGAGATTTGCCTTGTGAAGATACTGTAGGGAAAGTAGAATGCTTGAATCCCGAAAAGGAAACAAGAGGGAGCAAGCAGCAGTAAGCATCGGTTTATTATGGCGAAACCTTTTGGGAGATCTATCATCATTCTTATCATCCCGCGAATAATAAATCAATTGAGAAACAGAGGCAATAAAATTGCTATTAAAGGAGCAAATATTTCTAAAATACCTTACTACTCGCAGGCAGCTATTTTTTGAAGCGAGAGACTTGCGAAGAAGATTTTGGTTGCGAACAAAGAGGGATGTTAGGGTTCACCACGGTAAACTTAGAACCGGATTTATTCTTTTCGAAACAAAAATGGCGAAAGAAACATCAAAAGAAGAATAGAATCAAGATGAAGTAATTTCAATAAGGAAGATTAATCAAGAGAATAGACAAAATCAATGAAATTAACGAACCCGGATGCCATGAAAACAAGAATGAGAAAGATAATAAAAAGAAGATGATGAAGATGAACAGCAGAAATAGTTGCAGACGATGAGGAAGATAGAGAAGAAGAGAAAGAGTGTTTTTCACGGGAAGTTTTCCTTTAAATAGAAGAAAAAGAGTGACCGGATAACATTAAATGTACCGGTAAAAAGAGTGATTTTAGACACGTGTAAACGGTTATCCCTACATTTAAGGAGTCAAATTAAGAAGATTTGTGGGAAATTGATGAGATTTCTTATATTATTTCATAAATACTTCATGCTTCGCATACTTCAAGAGATAGTACTTCTTGCTCACTTCGCAAAGCTCCGGAACTTCGCAAAAGAATAGAGGCAAGTACGTACTTTTCAAGTCCAAGTATTCTTTCGCTTGTTCCTTCATCAACAAAGATCACCGCATGGCAAATTTTTCCTTAAAAATAGCTCTCCAAGCAATATTCAAGGAAAAAGAGGCAAGACGTAAGATCATAATATCGCAACACCAATACTTCGCGAGATTAATAAACGATCTGCGTCGCGAAGGAGTCGCATGGAGGTAAATAAATGACGTAATAGATGACGACAATCGAACATGAGGAAAGTGTGAAGACTTGGCGAGATTTAGGAGTGTCGCGAGGACAAACAGTTACACATTCGCGAGGATTCGCGAGTCGATTCCGAAATAAAGGACAGCTTAGCTGTCATCCATTATGTAATACCCTATATAAAGGGTTGAGTAAGTCTGTTGTAAGGAGAGGTCTTTTTGAATTGTTAAGCAAGTCATTAGGAGAGAGAAAATCAAGAGTGATTGTAATTTCTTTAGCTCTGTTCTACATTTCTTTGTAAACCTTTCAAGAAAACAATTAATAAAACACATTATCATTCATCTTCAAATGGATTGATTAAGCGAATTCGAGTGAGGTGTGTAGTGTAGGATTTCCTGCAACTACATCTGCGAAGGAGAGAATGTCATGAGAACCAATATTTTGAGATGTCGCAATCGTTGATTTTTTCATCAATTTTCATCCAACAAAATTCCGTGAATTCAGGAATGACTGTTTACACGTATCTAAAATTTCCCTTTTTACCGGCACATTTAATGTTATCCGGTTACTCTTTTCTCGTCTATTTAAAGGAGGATTCTTTGTGAAAGCATTTCTTTTCTTTTACATTGTAGGATCAGAATATCGCGACATCAATATCTTGCGAGATCAATAAACGACAGCATTGCGAAGGTGTCGCAGGGAAATAATATAAATGACGCAATGGATGACGACAGCCAGAACATGGGAAAAGTGTGAAGATTTGGCGAGATTTATGAGTGCCGCGAAGACGAACATTTATACGCTTGCGACACTTCGCGAGTCATTCCCGAAAATAAAGGACAGCTTAGCTGTCATCCATTATGTAATACCCTATATAAAGGGTTGAGTAAATCTGTGGTGAGAGGTCTCTTTTTGAATTGTTGAGCAAGGCATTAAGAGAGAGAAACTTTAGAGTAATTGTAATTTCCTTAATTCTGTTCTACCTTTCTTTGTAAACATTTCAAGAAAATAATCAATCAAATTCATAGTTATTCATCTTCAAATGGGTTACCTGTGTTGAATCTAATGAGGGGTGTAGTGTAGGAAATCCTGCAACTACATATGCGCTAGAAACAGGGACTGATACAGAATTGAAGATAAAAGATTGCAACTAAAATTATCCGAATCAAGTAAATGAGAGAGAAAAATGCTAAATTAGATGAAGTAGAAAAGTTAAAAAACAAGGGATATGATGAAAATACGGAGTACAATATAATTACAAAAGCAATGATTAATGAGTTTCATGAAAACATAAGAGGAAGAATACATAAACGAGATTTTGAAGGGAAGAAGATTATATATGGAGAGAAAACATCGTCTTTGAAAGAATGGGAAAAGCAGAAAATAACATTTACAGCAGCAGAGGTACCTAAAGAGGGTTTAAATCATACATCCCCGTTAGTGATCACAATAAATGTGTGCAAAAGTGGAAAAGAATCGGCAAAAGCAGCGGAAGAATGGGCAGTAAATAGAACCTTGGTGGATACAGGGAGTTTGGTGAGTATTATGTTTTACCATACTTATAAAAAATTAGGATATAAAGATGAAGAAATGATTCCCCCGGCGTATTATATCTATGGTTTTGGTAAATCCATAACAAAACCTAAAGGAGAGATAAAATTACAAATTCTGCTTGGAGAAATTGAAACACAGGTGACAAAGAGTATAGTGGATATGGAATCACCATATAATGTGTTGTTAGGGAGACCATGGGTACATGCAATTAAAGCTGTAGCGTCAACGTTTCATCAGTGTATTAAATTTCCTACGCCGACTAGAATCGGTGAAATCAGAGGGGATATTGATAGAGGAAGAATATATCATCAAATCGAAGTGAAGTATTACGAAGAACAAGTAAAGAAACGAAGAGATCGCAAGAAGATTGTAAAAGCAGCTAAGAAAGAAGAAGAGTTTGAAATTTACATGGTAAGAGCAAAAGAAGGAAAAGGGATATCTGGCGCAATCTCGCAGGATACGGAAATGAAAGGACCAACCCCTATGGGAGAACCGAAAGCTAGTTATATCGCAGCAGAACAAACAAAAGAAGTGAATGTTGAATCGAAGAAGAACCCAAGATGTTAAAAATTGGGACTAAAATGGAAGTAGATGAAGAAAGAAGAACTATTGATTTGCTGCGAGATTATAAAGATATTTTTGCGTGGGATATGGATGAAATGCCTGGTATAGATCCATCTGTGGCTTGTCATAAACTGGAAATCGACAAAAATATAAGACCATTCAAACAAAGAATTAAGAAGATCGCAACAGCATATCATCCTCAAATAGAAGAAAAGTTGCAGAAAATGCTAGATGCAGGAATCATTAGACAAGCAAAATATCCCGAATGGATAGAAAATATGGTTATAGTCCCAAAGAAGGAAAAAGGGATAAGAATTTGTATAGATTTTACCGATCTAAACAAAGCTTGTCCAAAAGATAGTTTCCCGTTACCAGATATTCCGCAATTGGTTGAAGCAGCAGCTGGAAATGAAAGGATATCATCTCTTGATGGATATAAAGGTTACAATCAAATTCCTCTCGCCGAAGAAGATCAAGAACATACTGCTTTCTTCGCTCCATGAGGATTATACTGTTATACAAAAATGCCGTTTGGTTTGCGAAATGCCGGAGCAACATACCAAAGAATGGTGGAGAAGGTATTTGCGAGATGGATACACAAAACATTAGAGGTGTATGTAGATGATATGTTGATAAAAAGTAAGAAAGCAAAAAACCACACACAGGATTTGAAAGAAATTTTTGAACAAATGAGACATTTCAACATCAAAGTAAATCCAGAAAAATGTACCTTTGGAGTTGCATCGGGAAAATTTTTAGGTTACATCGTATCAAAAGAGGGAATCCAAGTCGACCCAGAGAAAGTATAAGCAGTTCGCGATATGCCAACACCTGCGACAGTAAAGGATGTTCAAAAGTTAAATGGGTTACTAGCTTCGCTAGGAAGGTTTATTTCGCGATCATCTGATAAATGCAAGCACTTTTTCAACATTCTCAGAAAGGGATCAAAATTCAGATGGACAGACGAGTGTGAGAAAGCCTTCCAAGGAATAAAGGAGCATTTAATGGATATATCAATTTTACAAAAAGCAGAACCAGGAGAAGAATTATTGATATATCTTGCGACGACTTCGCATGTATTAAGTGCAGTATTGCTGCGAGTGGACGCAGGGGTAGAAAAACCAATCTACTACATCAGCAAAACTTTCAATGCCGCAGAAAGGAATTACTCAAAAATTGAAAAACTAATCTTGGCATTAGTTTATGCAACATTTAAACTTCGCATATACTTTCAAGCGCATATTGTTAAGGTGGTAACGAAAGTACCAATCGAATCAGTAATGAGAAATTCAAAAAGATCGGGGAGAGTTGAAAGATGGAATGCCCAAATAAGTCATTGCAAACTCAAATACGAAATATTATCTTCACCAAAATCACAAGTGGTCGCAGACTTTTTAGCAGAATTTCCTTTGGAAGAGGATGAACCAGTAGAAGAAGTAATGGACGTAGACGAAGAACATGGAGATCCAAAAGACTTGTTAACTGAGCCGAATAGATGGGAAATATTAGTAGATGGGTCATCTAATGGAGAAGGTAACGGGATTGGAATTGTTGTGATATCGCCAGAAGGCAATAAAATGGCTTTTTCCTTCAGATTAGAGTTTGCGTCAACCAATAATGAAACAGAATATGAGGCTATAATACATGCTTTGCGATTCACAATAGAAATGAAATTGGAAAATGTGAGGATTACCAGTGATTCGCAATTGGCTATTCGCCAAATAAAAGAGGAATATACTACAAATGAATTATCTTTGCAAAAGTACAAGAAACTTGTTGACGAGCTGTCGGTGCAGATACCGAAAATAAAATGGAGACATATATCAAGGACAAACAATAGACTTGCACATGCTTTTGCCTTTATATCAAGTATGATGACAGATCCGACTGCGAGAAATATAAAGATACAAACACTTTTAACACCGTCAATTAATAAAGAAGAAGAACAGGAAACAGATGTAATGTTAATAGAAGATGGAACACAAACACTTTGCGAAGAGGATTGGAGAGCAGAACTTCATGCATACTTGATGAAAGGGGAAACACCAAGAAATAGATTAGAGGCACACAAATTAAAAAGCCGTGTAACAAATTATGAATTAAGAGATGGAGTACTATACCGACGATCTTTTAATGGACCTTCGTTCAGATGTGTAACCAGGAAGGAAGGAGAAACCATATTGAAGATGTTGCATAGCGGGGATGCTGGTAATCATAGTGGTGGAAGATCTTTAGCACATAAAGCAAAGATGCAGGGCTATTACTGGTCGTATATGCATGAGGACGCGAAACAAATATCAAGGCGTTGCGAAGATTGCCAAAGCCATGGGAATAAGATACATGCACCAGGAGCGCCATTAAATTCTTCAACAAGCGTGTGGCCTTTTGGAAAATGGGGCTTAGATATTGTGGGACCATTCTTACCAGAACGGGACAGAGAAGATATCTAATTGTCGCTACCGATTATTTCACAAAATGGGCAGAGGTGAAAGCAAGACAACACATTCGCGATAAGGATGTTTTTACTTTCATATTTGAGAACATTATATGCAGATTTGGGATTCCAAAGACGGTTGGTATCCGACAATGGGAAACAGATTTGAAGGACAAAACATAGAATTGTTGTTTAATGCATTTCAGATACGATGTGGAAAATCAACTCCTTTATACCCGCAGGCCAATGGCCAGGCAGAAGCAACAAATAAAACAATCGCAGACATATTGAAGAAGAAATTAGAAGGATACAATAAAGGATGGTGCGAACAAGTACCCAATGCGGTATGGGCTTATAATACAACTAGAAGAGAAGCTACAGGCATGTCCCCTTTTTGTTTAACATATGGAGTTGAAGTTGTACTCGACGAAGTTATGATTCCAACTACAAAGAAAGAAGCTTGGGAGAAAAATCTCGGTCGGGTAACATTTTAATCAAATTAGATGAATTAGAAGAAAAAGGAGAGAGAGCACTACATCATATGGAGAATTATTAGCGAAGATTGGCCAGAGAATATAACAAACGTGTCAAGATAAGCGAATTTCAGCCAGGAGATCTGGTGTTGCGAGAGACACCAATATATCAGCGTGAAAGTGGTGGCAAATTGGCAAGAAAATGGGATGGACCTTATATCATTAAGGAAATAGTTGGTACAGGGGCTTATAGATTAATGGATCCCGAGGGGAGAGATGTAGGACAAAGATTGGATAGACCATGGAATAGGTTGTATCTCAAGAAGTATTATCCATAAAAGATGGGTGGAATGAAATGAATTTGGATGAAATGTTTTTACGACAGAATGATTGCGAGGTTTAATAAAACAAAGAAAGATTATGCGAATGTCTCGCAAGCAATACATTACAGAAAATGAATGATTGAATGAATTAACAAAAATGAATGAGTGAGTGAATGGGACAAACCTTTATGGCGTACACCTTAGTTCGCGAATAATATTTCGCAAGAGGCAAATGTAACCCTAAAGTGCGTCATATAAGGGGGTATCTCTTGACATGGCTCAGTGAAAAGGTTACACCGCTCCTGGAACCTGATTCATGGAAATTTGGGGCCCATGAAAGCCTATCCAGGAGAGATACCTTGGATTTCCAACTATATATATATATAAGGTTATACCCGGTTGGATGCCCGAGGATCTCTTCCTAGGAGTCGATGTATGCTCAAGGCGCGGGGTACACGGTTGAGCCAAGAGTGCCTGGGGCATTTGAAGTGTCTCGGCCATTCTTGGCAAGTCTTGGTATATCCGCACTCGGCCCGAAGAAAACTCTACTTAGGGTGCGAGTCTCGTAACCATAAACCATATAGGTATAAGGGATAAGAGGTCACAAAACAATCGGTTGTTGTTAAGACCGGATGGGAGGAGCTAGTCTTGTATGGCCGATGTACGCCTCCTTGAAGGGGCAACCAGGGAGAAGATAAGGGCGGCACCCTCCATTAGGGAGCTGATAAGTGTCAAAAGACGCAAATGTCATGAGGCTTTATTTTCGCAAGGAAGTTCAGGCTTGTCATATTTGTGCGATGATCCTGTAGAGGCAATAATGTTAACGCAAGGATAAGGCGAGATCAATGGGTTTTTACATGAAAATGTAAAGACATCCTGCGATTTCGTCGCGAAGACGGCAATGTCATGGGATTTTACATTTGCAAGAGTATTTAAGCCCGTCATATTGTCGCAAATAAAATATCCTGCAGAGGCAAAAATACTAAAGAAATGATAAGACAAGGTCAATGGGTCATTGCATAAAAATGTAAAGACGTCCTGCGACTTTGTCGCAACGAGGGGTGGCGAAATAAGACCTTTAATTAGGAAGGCAAAATAAGACCACACAAGAAATGTTAAGGCAAGATCAATAGATTTCTTCATTTATGAAGATATCCTGTGATCTTGTCGCGATGATTAACTTCAAAATAAATTTCAACATAAATAAAGGTAAGCAAACATGCTTGCGAGAGTAAAATTGCAAATCTAAAATGAGATAGAGAAGATAAGGGTTTGTTCATCAAGGGACTTGGTCTTTCCAATTAAAAAGAGTACTTCAACAGAAATTGAAAAACATTTCATGCAAAAAGTTATACAGAAAAAGAGACTGGAAGATATAAGATTACAAGAGTAGATTAATGTTTTACATCTACGTTGACATTCTCGGCAGTAGGAGATGATAAACGTTCCTCAACAACCTTATCAGCTTCGCCAGTTGGAGGATTTTCATTAGAAATTCCTTCATTCGGATTCTTATTGAAGATTTCATCATTAGTGACTTCCTCGCAGCTTTGATAATCATAATCGCTATCAGGGGAATCAGGAACTTCATCATCACTTATTTCCAGAGGTGCGACGGATACAGGATCTAGAGATTTAGAGAGTAAAACATCATTCACAAGAACTTCAGCTTTAAGATGAAGTTGACGAAGGAGCGCTTTCTGCTGGTTTTTACTTTCTATATTTTTGAAGTTACACATATAGTCGAATCTTCTTTCTGCCCTGTCGCGAGAATTCATAAGAGAAGTAACAAGCATTTTATTCTCCTTGCGAGTTTTTGAGTGGTCAGATTTCAAAGCAGTAATGGAGGAGTGAAGATTTTTCTCGGATTCTGCGAAACAAAAAATAAAAAGAAAAAAAGAAAAAATATTATAACAAACAAAAATATGAAGGCCCGATAAAGGAAGAATAAATGAGGCAGTCAACTTCTATGACTACCTTCCTTTTGCGAGATAAGATGCTGGGTTAAAGCTGAACAACTATTCTCCAGTTGATCCATGGCGTTGTCAAAATTATCTCCAACTAATCCTTTCAGACGAGCTCGCCAATTTTTTTCGTTAGAAACAAGTATGGCATTTTCTTTTGCAAGGGAAGAATTGGACTTTTCTAATTGGGAACATTGATATTTGAGTTGGTTTGCTTTTACACTTAAGGTTATTCTACCCTGAATGAGTTTATCCTTCTCGGCAGTAACTTCTACAAGATGACTCTTCAGCGAGCGAAGAGATTGTTCTTGCTCTTTACATAATTTTTGACAAATATCATTTTGTTACGAGTAAATCGCCACCTTGTTTAACAGAGTTCGCTTTTCTTGAGAAAGAGTTCCATTCTCATCTGATAAAGTTTCCAACTCTAGATTAGCTTTAGTCAAAGAATACGAGAGGCGAGATAAGTCATTACTTAACGAATCGTGTTTCTGAGCTAAATCAGCATTTTCTTTAGAAAGATTATCTATTTGATCAACAGCATATGTATGAAGATTATCTAATTGATTATATTGCTCCATCCAAGCATCTTTATCAACTCGAACTTCTTCAACAAGAGATTCCAACCGATATATCTCCATTTTTCGTTTCTGATTTAAAGCTTGAAGGGCGAACAAGGGTTTGCTATGCTACGCCTGCGAGATTATATTACAATGAATTTGTTCTCTCCTCGGATCTTGGTGTACAACAAGGAGATCCTTTGGGTCCTTTATTGTTCTCCCTGGTTCTACACCCTCTTGTGAATAGGATTTCGAGCCAGTGCAACCTTGACTTCCATGCTTGGTATCTTGATGATGGCACCATCGCCGGTGACACCATGGAAGTATCTAAAGCTCTCTCATTAATACAAAACGGAAGGCAAAAGTCGTGGGCTGCATCTAAACATTAGTAAGACTGAGCATTCTGGCCGTGTATTGATTCGAGGAGTCTCGTGGATGGAGTCTTCCCATCTAACATTAGTAGGCCCTCCTGTGGCGTCAAATTGTTGGGGGGGCCTGTAAGCCTTGATATGCAATTTTGCAATGAGTTAGTGAAGGGGAAAATCGACAAAACAGTGCAGCTTATGGAATCTGTCAAACAGTTACAGGATCCGCAATGCGAGCTTTTGCTGTTGCGTAGTTGTGCAGGTGTCTCGAAGCTTTATTTCAACTTTCGGACTACTAACCCTGCTGCTCTTCATCAGATTTCTCCTTGCTATGATATGCCTCTATTACAGTTCCTGCAGCATATAGTGACAGGTGATGGGGCAGGGTTTGGCCCCCTTCAACAGCGCATTGCTACTTTGCCGTTGAAAGATGATGGGCTTGGTGTTCATACGATGGCTAACACGCTTAACTTTTGTTACCTTGCTTCTTGCTTTCGTGACGCCGAGTTTGCGGGATACCATTCTTAAACTTCCATCCGAGTCGGCTCCCAAATCGTAGCTATTTGCATGCCTTGTCTCGTTTCACGGAGGTCTGCGGGTTGTCCTCTTTCAACATCAATTCTATTGCCACTCGTCCCATGAAATCACTGGCAGTACTGTATTTTGACGCTGTTAAGAAAGATATACCCAACAAATACCCGATGTCGGAACGTGATGCTATCCTTTGGCAGAGCAACAGGATCGCCCATGCGCAAGACTATCTTAAAGTTGTACCGATTGACGGCCTTAACCAAACCCTTGGACCTCGGCAGTTCAGAGCTGTTGTTTGTTATAGGCTCGGTATACCCATTTTCAACAATGTTGAGGTTTGTACTTGCTGTAAGAGGAACATGGATGATTTTGGCGATCATGCACTTCATTGTGCTAGTGAGGTAGGGCTCAAATTTAGGCATGACTTTGTCAGAGATGTTATTGCGGACATTTGCTATATGGTTGGGGTTGTGGCTAGGAAGGAAGTTAACCTTGGCCTTTTATCTGACAAGGATACGGCTTTGAAGCCTGCAGACATTCTTGTCTGTAATTGGGAGAATGGTAAAGACGTATGCTTCGATGTTACAGGGGGTTTCTCCATTTTTCGGTAACAATGGGCGAGCCTTTGTTCGGGTATTGCTATATCTAGTGCCATCACTGCAAGCGCACCAAATATTTGGCGAAGTGCTCGAACATGGTTACGGTTTGGGGTCCTTGCTTTTTCTACCTTGGGAGAACTGGGTGAAGACATGGTGGTTCTTTTGAAGAGGCGAGGAATTGCATTGCAAATTATGATCTCGAATTATAAGATAGGGAATTCTCTTTTTTATAGACTAGGTATTTCCATTCAAAGAGGTGTAGGGGCTCAGCTTGTTGCTAGGCTACCCTCCACTGATGTTGTACCTTCTTTCGATATTTAATAAAAGCCTTCGGCGCGTTTTTTTTTTTTTTAAAAAAGTCAAGATTCTACGAAGTTCAAGAGTTATCATCAAGAGTTGAAGACTGAAGACGAAGAT
Organism: Papaver armeniacum; assembly: GCA_023531295.1. Taxonomy (NCBI): domain Eukaryota; kingdom Viridiplantae; phylum Streptophyta; class Magnoliopsida; order Ranunculales; family Papaveraceae; genus Papaver; species Papaver armeniacum. The sequence continues at coordinate 210,564 of JAJJWW010013484.1, forward strand.
GAAGACACCGATAGAAGACCGAAGACGTTTCTATGGATGCTGTGAGAGTGGTGCTAGCTGCACGCCGAACGGATACACGGTGAGTAAGCATATTCCCACCTTTGTTAAATGGTTGATTTCCTTTCTTAGAGATCGTCAGAAAAAAAATGGGTTTTCAAAAATTATAAAAGATGTGGGTTTTCAAAATATTCGGAGGGTTTTACCTTCCTACCATTCAACGTGTCGCAGGATTCTCTCTTCATTCCAACCTGGACACATGTGTGACCCATAAAGAGCTGTTTATTATTGAGAGCAATATCATAAAACCCTTTCTTGTGAGGCAGAGTCGAGACTTTTGATCACTCCGAACCCGAATTTTAGTCGAGAAGGGATGGTTATTTCTCTCTCAACTTTTAAGAATGAGATTGTGTTCATTTATGTGTCTAACTTCTTATGACTAGTGTGCAGAATTTCTATGTCTTCTTAGCGCGTTGGATGCTATTATTACGGAGAACCAGTAAGTTGGAAAAATAGGTTTTGTGGGTATATCTCTAGTAAACCCTCACGATACTATAACTCGTCCACTAGGGACACTTAGGGGTTTAAAGGCTTGTTATTTATGCTAAAAGTGACCGTAGCCTCGACGACACGGAGTTGTATGTATGTTTTAGAATAAGTTTTGTTTGATTTGCTCGAGGACTAGCAAAGTCTAAGTGTGGGGGAATCTGATAGGTGTAGAATACACCGTATTTACTATCTAGTAGTTACGCTTTCTTTGCTATTTTTCTTGTGAATTATGTATTTTACGGTTGTTTTGAGTATTATAGGTGTTTTGGAGTCATTGGAGCAAAAAGAAGTGGAACTCGCTCAAATCCTATATTTCTTATCCTCATCTTGAAGAGGACGAAAAGACGAAGCCAACGGTGAAAGAGTGAGGTCATTCCGATTTCATATGAAGAAGCTGCGAGCTTTTGAAGCGTATCAGAGTTGCGGAAGCAGGACTGACAGTTGAATGGAAATCACTAAGGGGTTGCCATTTCAGGTTGTGGCCCTTATCCTGATGAGTGGGGTGTTGATATCCGCTCCAGGGTAGTAGACCTCATCTAGGTCGAGCCAGATACAAAACAACACAATTTTGTTATTCTCTTACAACACAGACCAAGATCAGGGAAAAGAGGTTCACGTCGGCAGATTGGATAACAAAGTCGAATCGAAACAGGGAGAAAAGATGATTATGGTGGGACAACGGAAGAGATTAGACATGGGTTTTGAGTATGAAATCTGCTGGGTTACTCACAAATTGGTTCAATTGGTTCTCAATGAAGAGTCAGTTGAGCAATTAGGGTTTGTGTTTGTCAATTTGAGGTGGTTTAGATCAGGGTTTGAAGTGGTGAAGAAGAGGATTGAAGCACTGAGTTAGGGCTTCTGAGATGGGTTGTTCTTGAGCTAACAGGGAATCGAAGAGCTGTTAGGGGTCTTGAGAGTAAAATGAAGAAGAAAAGGTTGCAGTTGGAGAAATTAATGAAGTAATTGAAGAGTTCGATTCAATTAGAAAAAGGGTTTGAATTGCTGTTGGTGATGGTTTGATTTGAGAATTTATTGAAGATGAGAAGTGAAGAAGGGGATGGTCAAGAATGCAGTTTCAGATGGTATTGCAGTTAAGGCATTGGTGATGGAGCTCGAGTCGAGGAGGAGATATTAAGGCATGTTGAAGATGCAGCTTGTGTGTGTAGTTTCCAGGGAATGCCATGGTGAACTGTTGCTGGGAGGAAGTGAAATTGGATATGAATCTGGTGAAGGTGGTTGCTGCCAGGGTTTGGATCTGATGATGCTGTTATAGAGCTGCAACAGCTGGTGCAGGTTGATGCTGTGAGGCTTGATTCAGTGATTGCAGGGGCTCTATGGAGCTCTTAGTTGTTGCCATAATAGCAGGTGAAGATATTGATCCAGGTAAAGTTACTAGTGAAGCTGCAGTGATTGCAGGGCCCTGGTAGGTGATGAACGAAACAACCTTGATGAATGAGCTGATGCAGGTGGTGATTTCAGCTACACGAATAGAGCAACTGGTGTTGGTGGAGTTGATTGGTAGAGCTGAAAGAGATGAATGGCAGTGGAGCAGCTGTGATGGTGTTGCTGCTTTCGTTGAGCTGAGTTCAGTGGGTTAGAGGTTAACAATATTGAGAAACTGGAACTATTTTGTAGCTGACGGTTTGAGTGGTTGTTGAGAACTGGTGCTCAAGAAAGATAATGCTGAAGGCAGCTCTGGTGCAGGTAAAGCTGCAGTTGCAGTGGGTTCTGCGAATGGAGAGGGTCTGGTGGCATTGAGGCAGATTCAGTACAAGGGTTAAATTGAAATTACAGCTGAGTAGAATAATGAGGAAGTTGCGGGTCTGGACTGGATTATGAAGCTGCAGATGGTCGAGTTTACAGCGAGAATGGAGACTGTGGTGGTGTTAAGACTGATGGTTTGAATGAGTTACAGAATTGAAATGGAGATTGCAGGTATGCAAGGAAGCTGAGCAAGGAATAGAGCTGGAGTTTGTGCTGCAGGGTTCTGGCCGCGATTCACTTGGATGGACTGTTGCAAGGAAGGAAGAGTTGGTGATATGAACTGAATAATTTGTGTTTATGGGTCTGCAAGTGTTCAACTGGAGCGGCAAATGGTGTTGGCTTGTGCTAATGACTATGAAGGTACTGGTAGTGATTTGGCTTGAGAATGTGCTGTAGAATGAATGATTTTGATGATCGAAGTTGGAGCAAGCTGTTGCCAAGATTAGATGAATGTTAGGATTGGATTGTGCAGGGAAGGCAGCCATCATGGCTGAAGCACAATGATTGTGCTACACAGCTCAGGCCACTGCAAAACAGCCTAGGCCCAAGTGAGTCAGAATGAGTCAGACCTGACTCATCTGTTTGGCCAGCTGACTCACCCTGACTCTTCCTAACCCGAGTTGACTCACCCTGATTCTTCCTGACCGAGTTGACTCAGTGACCTTGACCGAGTTGACCCGTTGACCGGTGACCGGGCGGACTTTTCCGGTCACCTGAGATACTTTCCGGCGACTATTCCGACCAATTTCCGGCCATAATCCTAGTTTTCCGGCGACCGTTTTTGGGCAGAATTTTCACATGGGTTTTTCTCACACATGGGCTTGGTGGACTTCTATCTTTTGGACCTTTGAAGATTAGACCTAGTTTTGGAAACAAGAGAGCTATTTAAAGGAAAGACTTCTACAACTTTTGGGATATCTTTTTCTCATCTTTTTTTTCATATCTTTTATCTTTTTATCTATTCTTTTGCCTCTACTTTGTTTTCTAGGGTTTAGAACCATGAAGTCTTTTCTCTTTCTTCTTGTTATGAACTCCATGAATATGAGCTAGAGTTTTATTATTGGTTATGGAATAAGTTGGATTTCCAAATATGGGTTTTAATTCAATAAATTAGTTTTCTCTCATATTATCGTTTATGATTCACCATTAATATTGTTACATGATTTGAATGCTTGTTAGTCGAGTCGCGAATCGATTGAGTTTGTTTTCATCTCTCTTGCTAGATTAGGATTTATTATACGCAAAAGTGATAGATTCCTGATTACAAGTAGCATAAATATGATTATAGTTTGTAGTGATATATTCTTATGATCATATGTGAGTCATAACCTTTGTTAAATCGGATTAGTGCGCTTTCCACGTTCGATTGCTTTGATTGGCCTGATTTCATAGAACCTAATGCATCTAGGGAATTAAACTTGACTAGTGCTTTTACACGTTAGGTTGTTCCTTTAGATAGAATTCATATTCGCATCTTTTAATGTGTTTGTTGATGACATGAGGAGATTTGCGGGATATTCTTGCGATCAAGGTATTCTAGGGTCTTTGATAAAAGTTGAGATTAAAATATCAATTCTAGTTATTGTGTTGAAAACATGTTTGTGATTGAAAACGAAATCCATGACCAATACTTTCACATCCTTGATTTTATTTGTTTACCTTTATTGTTTGCTTTTATTTAGTTTTAATTTCATAAAAATCACAAAACTACCGGTGTTATTTATAGGGAACCGAAACAATTTGACAACCTAGACCTCTCTGTGGGATCGATCCTTTCTTGCCCTTGCTTCATTATATATTTTGAGTAGTAAGAAAGTGTAATTTATTTTTGACGCTTACGACCGCGATCAATAAGTCAGAAGTTCTTGATACTTTTATCAAATTCAAATCTCATGTTGAAAACCTACTTAGCAGAAAGATTAAATTTGTATAATCTGACTGGGGAGGAGAGTATAGAAATGTTTCTATTTATTTGGATAACTGTGGTGCAAGCCATAGAGTTTCATGCCCTCATGCTCATGCTCAAAATGGCACTGCTGAGAGAAAACATAGACATGTAGTAGAAACTGGACTTGCTCTATTGCCTCATGCTTCTCTTCCTATTTCTTATTGGAGCTATGCTTTTGAAACTGCCAACTACTTAATCAATAGACTTCCCACACCTACACTGCAGAAAATTTTGCCATTTGAGTGCCTTTTCAGATCAAACCTGATTATCAGCTGCTACATACATTTGGTTGTGCATGTTGTCCTCGTCTCAGACCATTCAATACTCATAAATTTGAACCAAGATCAGTCAAGTGTATATTTTTAGGTTACAGTAAAATGCACAAAGGTTACAGATGCCTCAATCCATCTACCAACAAGATCATTATCTCAAGAGATGTTATATTTGCTGAATCAGAGTTTCCATATCATCAACTATTCACAGCTGTATCATCTGACAATGCTTCTACTTCACATATGGATAATCCATTGTCTCATGATTACTTTCACTGTTATTTCTAATGAAGTGGATGCTGACCTGTCATCTACACCTCCTACTTCTTCTTCAGTGCCTATATCTACACCTGCTCTAACTGTTAATGATTATTCTATGGCAATAAGAGGAAAGAAAGGAATATTTAAACCAAAAGTATTTGCTTCAGAAGTTCAAAATGTTTGTGAAGACATGGATGAAGAGATAAATGCATTACTACAAAATGGAACTTGGAAATTGGTGTTAGCTTGCTCCACTGACAATGTCATTGGCTGCAAATGGATTTTTAGAATCAAAAGAAAGGATGATGGCACCATTGAGAGATTCAAAGCTAGATTAGTAGCAAAGGGATTTAATCAGGTTGAAGGCATAGATTATCAAGATACATTCAGCCCTGTTGTCAAACTGATGCGTGTCGTAGGTGCAATCAAATTAATTAATACTTTACTACCTAATTAACAAGTAATATAGGGTAGTCAAGGTCGATCCCACGAGGAGCACGAGATTCTAGTTGTAAAAGTTGTCACGAAAGGGGGGGTGTAAAAAGCAAAAGAAAATAAACAAAGCAATTAAAAGATAAAGTTGAAAACAATAAGAGAGACGAGATCAAGGAATCCTTCTTCGTTACGAAACAATGATTAAAGTTATGTTCTTTTCTACTTGTTATTAGTCATGATTATCACCAACCAGTAGGATAGCAGTACGCTTAGCTAGCCCCAAAATCCCTAATTTCACCGAGTAACAGTCCGCTTAGTTATCAGATTCTATTCAAAAGAACCACCACGAGGTTCGCTTACAAGATGTAATTCCCAGAATGCATTAAGATTTATGAATTTAGGTTTAGTACTAGTAGTTAAACTCGGTTCGCTTGGTCCACTTTCTAGCGTTGTTTCTACACACAATTGCTCCACGGAATCCCTCCGCAAGGTCTCGTGTTTTCTACTTGTGTAAAGTGTCGAGAACGATTACGTATTCCCTAACTTATACTAGATATAGATCAATTAACAAATTAATTTAGCGTGCACTCCAAACAATCTATCACTCAATCATGAATGTCTTTAAGATCATTCCTATTAGTAAAAACAAACGATAATCATGTGAAAACTTCAAGATAGAATTAAAAACAAAAACTCAAATCATATTAAGAACTAGGAATTCATCCTCAATCAATAAAATTAACTACTCATGTTAAAGAGTTCACACAAAGAATAAGAAAAGAAAAGTGTTGTGTGTGTAGAGATATGTGTGTAGAAAGGTGTAGAAGTTGTAGAAAACTTCTCTATTTATAGGCTTCAATATTCTCCAAATCTTCTAAGGAGTAGAATCCTTTTCCTTTAGCAATTCAATTTCCAATTCCAAGCTTTTCTCAACTCTTCCACCTTCTCTTTCCAAATTTGAGTCCAATTCTCCATCCAATTCCAAGCCCAAGTCTTCACACCCATGAGAGAAATCCATAGAAAATTCTGGAATTTTTGGCTCGCCGGAAAACTGGGATTGTGGCCGGAATTTGGCCGGAATAAGTCGCCGCCGGCCACCTGGAAATTTTCTCCGTCGAGAGAATATTCGACGGAATATTCCGTCAGTCCTCCGTTAGGACTAACGGTCAAACGGGTCAAACTAACGGTCAATCGTCAGTCAAAGAGTCAAAGGGAGGTGGAGTCAGCTGAGTCAACTCGGGTCAAATCGACCGAGTCAGGCGAGTCAGGGTCTGAATCATCTTTACTCAGCTGGATGGGCTGAGTGGCCTGAGCTTTGCACTGGCCTGAACTGTGCTGCACCATCATTGCACTTCAGCTGGGAATCCAGCCATGATGGCCCTTCCTCCTGTACTTGCAAAACCAGCATCTGCAGTTCCATTCCATCTGAGCTGCCACTCTTCAAAGCCATCACAAACCATTAGTGCAACCTCTGTGACATCCAATACCATCATCAGCATCATTCTTTGGAGAATCAGAACTTCAACAGCACCAGCTTCTTCCCTGCCTTTAACACATCATTGCAGCTCACTTTATCCACCAACAACCTCATTACAGAACCACCAGTCTCAATCTTGCAGTGTCAATACCATCACCTTTGCTCATCAGCAGCAAACATCATCACATAACCCACAATGGCAACAACATCTCACCTGCCATTTATACATTCTCCCCCTGCAGTTCCCATCTCTCTGCCATATTACCTCAGCTGCTCCATTGCGCAGCATTCCGACACCAACACACCATAAAAGACCCAAGCCATTCCCTGCTATCACTTTACCAATTCAGCAAACCTGTCCACTGCATTATATCCTTGCCTTCAACTCAACAATCCATCTTCATCAATGCCTTCAGCTTCTTTCACAACCTGCTCTGTAGCTTCAATTTCAGTCCATATCAGTACCACCTACAATCCACAGAACCCACTATCCATGCCAACTCAACATCTGCTCAACTTTGCAAACCACACCCATGAACCCAGTTTCTTAAACTTGGCAGAACAACATCATTCCATAATCCAATTTGATTTCAATCACTTCTTCTTCTATCTATCTCACTGATTCCCTGAGTATATCAATTTCATCCCAGAACCAAACATCGATTTCTCTTCATATCTCAGTGAACCCATCCCGATTCTCTGAATCTCTTCTTCATCTCACAACAGCAACCATCAACAGGATATGCTTGAATTCATCGAACCTAAGACCACCACCATTCTTCAAATTAGCGCGAACCAAATCTCAATCTTCTCTGTATTCTTAATCAAACCCATCTTCTCAACATCACAGAGTCTTCAATTCTTCAAACCCTGATTCATCCATTACCACTTCGAACCACCTTTCTCTCTCGGTTTATCAAAAATCAACACAAACCCCATCCTTCTCTCTGTCTCACAATTCGACAGCATCTACATCTGCTCTACTAAATCTCGACCGCAACATCCATGGTTGTAAATTCAATTTTAATTTCTTCCATCTTCAATTTGTAAATCTCAGATCCCCTTTTGCTCATCTTGGTGACAGGATTTCTTGTTCTTCCGGAAACCAACAACAACATCACCATCATCTTCTCATCATCTCTGTTGTCTCTCGAATTGACAGTACTTCAGCTCCTCTCGATTTCTCCCTCGATCTCTCTCAGCAGCAGTCGCTGCTTTAAATTCAGGTGAAGTGAATGTGAGAAATCGATTTTAGGGTTGAAATGATTTGGGTGGATATTTACACCCCAGGGATAGGTACCACCCTCTAAATGATAAGGGCCATCCTACTTGGAAACCCCCTTAACCTCAACTGGGCCTGGCTTTAGTACTCCTCCAAATTGGGTCGCCCCTTAACCTCAACTGGGCTCCATATATCAATCGCCTGTAAAATGACCTTTTGCCCTTTTGGCTCAAATTGGGTGATTTCTTCTTCTTTTCCTCCGTGCGACTCCAAAGTAGCTACAAAACTCAAAACAAGCGTAAAATACATAATTTACACGAAAAATAGCAAAGAAAGCATAAACTACTAGATAGTAAATGAGGTGTATTCTACACCTATCACAAACCAACAACAGTGAGATTAATACTTTCTATTTCTCTATACAAGGGATGGAACATCAGACAACTTGATGTTAAAAATGCTTTTCTGCATGGTCATTTATCAGAGGATGTTTTTATGGTTCAGCCACCAGGGTATGCTGATAAACTCTTACCCTATCATGTTTGTAAACTCCAAAAATCCTTATATGGATTGAAACAGGCTCCAAGAGCTTGGTTTGACAAGCTTAGTCAATTTTTGCTGAAAAGTGGCTTTCTTCCTTCCAAAACAGATACTTATTTGTTCTTCAAAGTTACATCTACTACAGCCTTGCATGTTCTTGTTTATGTTGAGGACATTCTTGTCACAGGGAGTTCACCTACAGCTATTGATCAATTACTTGCTGATCTGAGTAGAGAGTTTGCAATCAAGGATTTGGGAGAATTGCACTTCTTTCTTGGTATTCAAGCTTCTAAAAACAGTGAAGGTATTTTACTTTCTCAAGAACAATATATATCCAACCTGCTACTCAAGACAAAAATGTCATTTGCTCATTCTTCATCTACACCAATTGCTACCACACACTCTACCGCTCAGTCTGAACCATTTAGTGACCTATCTCTATATAGAAGTGTAGTTGGTGCTTTGCAGTATGCTACAATTACCAGGCCAGATATAGCTTTTGCAGTCAACAAGGCTTGCACGGTTTATGCGATCTCCTCATCGAAGCTCATTGGATTGCACGTTTATTCTCGATATTTACAAGTGCACTCTAGGCTACGTGTCTAATTTAAAAGATCTATCTCAACTTCGCATTCTCGATGCGTATTAGGTCGAGATCTTACATACATGCTTCTACAAGTGGCATGGCCATCTTTATGGGGCCTAATCTAATTTCTCGTGTTCTCGTATAAAATTATTTCGTGTCAAGATCAAGTCAATATCGTACGAAGGATGCTACTTCTCAAATCGTTTGGATACAATCTCTCATGTCGTAACTTCATTTTCTTCACCAAGACCGCCTGTTCTTTGGTATTAACATGGGTGCAACTTATCTGACTGCGAACCCAATTTTTCATAATCGTATAAAGCATAGAAATTGCTTCACTATGTTGAGCTGTAGCTTCTAAATCATTAGAGGTGCGTTTTATCTCCACACATGATCAAATTGCAGATATTTTCACCAAAGGATTAGCTGCCACACGCTTTTCTACTCTGCGTTCCAAGCTCAGTGTCTCTCCTTCTCATTAGACACTGCACTTGCGGGGGGTGTTAGAGAATAAGTCTTACAGTGTTTAAATCACTTTGTGCACTGTCAGCTATTACAGGCGTTCCTTGTTTATTGGTGCTAGTGTTAATTCACGTGTAGTTCGTTATTGGTGTTGGTATTCTATTTTGTAATATCGACTAGTCAATTACGATAAATATGACATAAGTCGTGTATCGCGAAAAACTTAAAATCAATAAATCAATGAAAATAGAATTTCAACTTTTTCTCACGAAGAGCTTGTTTAACAACATTGCTCTAAGCGTGATTAAGAAATTGAGGCGTTGATGAGCAGAAAGTGGTGTTATTTTATTTGAATCAAGATCAAAATGGAATAAGGGTTTGTGTTGGTGGTGGATGCGGAGATGAATTTGAGCGTGAAAAGATTGAATTGAAAGGAGGAAGTAGAAGTTGTTATAGTGATTTAACAGGGGAAGGAATTGAGTGTTACTACTTGTTTTTATGGGTGAAAACTATTTCCTCTTTGGTTTTGGTAATTTGGGGTGTGTGGATGAGAAATGAATCTAAACCCTAAACCAAATGCACCTTTGCAGGAGTGCTTTTTGATTAAAGGAGAATCAATCTGTGCAATTATAGCCTAAACCAGAAATGATAATTCAGGACACCCTTCAAGTCACAAAATGAAGGAGATAGAGGTTGATCTTAGGAGAGTGAAGCGAGAAGTGTGTGAGATTGTGGAGGTTTGGATATTTTGTAATTTATCAGAGAAAGAGGATGGCTTGCAATGATGTAAGCTATCGATTAAATTGTTTTAGGATAGAATGACAACTTAACATGATTTTACCAATAACCATAAAGTGTTGTTTGGAAATAGGTGAAGGACCTATTTATACAAGTCATTGAACGCAAAACCCTCATCTCGTAGGAAGTGGAGGAGGTGTAGTGATGGAGTAGTGGGGTCGTGTAGGATTGGTGAATGTCACATGATCACACCTTTGCCCACTTCCTCATCACCGCTAACTAGTCCACATTTTCCTCGACACGTTCTTGTAATGGCGCATTGCACACTGCACGTTGTAAACTGCCATACCAATACCCCAGTAAGTATCCCCCAGTTTGTGACATGTTTGATGTCTCGAATGAGTGGATCGTGGGACCCACTATAGGAAGTAGCATGTGATGCTAAAATAACTAAGGATTTGATATTTATGAAATATCGTGTATGCTCATCCCAGACAATCAGCATGTATGAAGCATCGATGTTTTAAATCTCGATCGAATAAGTTACGGACTAGCGTCTTAAAATAGCATCACGTCCAACCATCTTCGAGTGATCGTTTGGAGGCCGCACGGGCGAGCTATCTCCTGGCCGATCACTCCCTGTCGAAGAGTGGAGGATGGTGATCACCGGGATGCCTCACTGGTCGTCTAGATTTCAACCTAGGCTGTCCGACCAAGCTAGCGAAGTTGGACGGACGAGATGGTTTAAGACCCTCATCTGCGACCGATGGATTTTTAGGGTTTTAGGAGGTGTGCGAGCATCACTCCTATGCTTGACCGAATCCGAGCTTGGGCGCAAGTTTTGGTGGGGTCGACCAGGCATGCATGTAGACGTCCTGCCGGTGTATATGACCATACCTTTTTTTCTCATGAAGGTGCGATCTAGGCCACTCAATTTAATCGGCAAAGGTGAGTGGTCGTGATGATTTCTGCCGCAAAGGATTTGGAAGCTTGATGCGTGTCGTAACCACAACAAATTAATTAATACTTTACTACCTAATTAACAAGTAATATAGGGTAGTCAAGGTCGATCCCACGAGGAGCACGAGATTCTAGTTGTAGAAATTGTCACGAAAGGGGGGTGTAAAAAGCAAAAGAAAATAAACAAAGCAATTAAAGATAAAGTTGAAAGCAATCAAGAAGACAAGATCAGATCTATTCTTAGATCAGAAACAATGAATCAAGTTATGTTCTTTTTCTTCTTGTTATTAATTATCGCAACCGTGGGATGTTAGGTCCGCTTATGGCCCCAAAATCCCTTATTTCTTTGAGTAACAAGTCCGGCAAGTTACCTTGATTCTATTCAAAAGAACCACCTTGAGGTTAGCTTACAAGATAATTACTGAATGCATTAAGATCTATGAATTTAGGTTTAGTACTAGTAGTTAAACCTGGATTAAAACAGTTTACTTTCCGTTGTTCTCACAATTGCTCACGGAATCTCATGAAGGTCTCGTGTTGCTACTTATATGAAAGTCAAGAAAGCGATTACATCTCTAACTTTCCACTAGCTTTAGATCAAATTAACAAATCAATTTAGTTGCACTTCAGACAATCTATCAATCAATCATGAATGTCTTTAAGATCATTCAATTAGTAAAAAAATGATAATCATGAAAAACACTCAGATAAATTGAAACAATACTCAAAACATATATTAAGAGCAAGGGAATTCATCCTCAATCAAGCTAATAAAATTAACTACTCATGTTAAAAGTTCACAAAAGAATAGAAAAGAAAAGTGTTGTGTGTGTAGAGGTGTGTGTGAAGAGGTATGTGTGTAGGAAATGTGTATGAGGTGTGTAAGATGTGAAAACTTTCTCTATTATAAACCCCGATCTTCTCAAAATCTTCGAGGCCAGAACCCTTTTCCTTTTGCAATTCAATTTCCAAATTCGTCTTTCTCTTCTTCCATCTTCTCTTTCAAATTTGAGCCCAATTATCTCATCGATTCCGCTTGAGTCTTTTGAGAGAAAATCATAGAAAATTGGAATTTTTGGCTACTTTAGAAAAAGCGGTATTATGGCCGAATCCGACCGGAATAGTCGTCGCCAGCCACACTGAGTTCTGTTGCCGTCAAGGGAATATTCGACGGAATATTCCGTCGATCCACCGTTAGGACTAACGTCAACGGTCAAGCCAGTCAGTCAACGGTCAAGGCGAGAAAGGGAGTTAGCTACACGAGTCGACTTCCGATTCGACTGCCTGGTCTTACTCGAGGTGAGTTGAGTCGCTCCGACTCGATCCGAATCGGTCATCGCCGAGTTGACTCGTCGGTAAGAAATTTGGCCGAGTTTCGGTGACTGACAGGACTTCCGGCCATGTTTCAGGCCATTCTTTTCAGCTCCATTCCCTGTCTCAGAAACCCTACACATACATCTATTGCAGCTCAAGCATTCATTGACATCAACATTGTAATGCTTCACAACCCATTATAAACAACACCAGGATCGGCCACCATCAGCTCAGCAGCAGCACTTCTTCTCTACTTTCTATACTCCCTGCTTCATCCCCTTAATCCGAGCCATAAATCCTCTTTAGCAGCTCATTATTGAATCTTCAAGCCCTGTTGCCTCTTCTAAATTACCGTCTTCATCCACTAGCGACACCGGACCACCGTGCCCCTCTTCACCACATATTCATCTAAAGCGACAGTTGACTTGAGCTCTTCCCAGGCCATATTTCCACCTCGAGGTCTATTGCCATGTCTTACCCTCTTTGTAATCTCAATCAATTCTCCTGTTCTTTTAACAAACTTGTTCTCAATCAGTTCCAGGATACATAACTTGACCTATTTTTAATTTCTGTACGAGTCTCACAGAGTTAATCACTTTCTACTCCAAATTCATAAATATAACATTCATTCTTTTATATCATTTTAATCTAGAGCATCAACAACCACAAATCCCTTAATTCATCAATAACAATACCCATTTCTCAAATCTTCTTCTCTAGAGTTTTATACTGCAACTCCAGCAAACATATGCCATCTTCAATAGTACACCACAACCACCAACGACTGACCTCATCTGTTCTTCGAATCCACTCACAAACCCAACTTGAATGGAAGCTCCATCGGTTCCTTCTCATCAACTCGAGAGCAGACAACGTCTCGATCCGAATCTGTCATCAACCATACCCGAGCTCAATCAAATTCTTCATCGTCACTAGCTAGTTCTTTACCAGCTCGAGCTTGTCTTGACTCTCTATCGACCTTTGACACTGGCAGCAACTCACGTCTCAATCGATTCATAGATGCAATCATCGAACCCTTAACAAACCCATTAATTTCTCCGATTCAATCCCCATCTCCCTGAGCTCTATTTCTCATTCAATTTCTCAGCGAACCCATTTCCCGATTCTCTATCGTCCCATTAACTCTTTCAACAGCAATCGTCATCCTCTTCTCTACGATTTAGTTCTCTCGATCTTTCTCTCAATTTCAGAAGTAGATGCATTGATTAATAAATTCAGGTGAAAGAAAGTGAATGAGGAGAAGAAAATATCTTCTCGATTTAGGGTTGGGGTAATAAAGTCTGGGTCCGGATATTCGACATCCTAGTCACTTGATAAGGGATACCCAGTTGGCAATCCCATAAGTGAATAACAGGTAGACGCCCCTTAACCTCATAGGCCTGTCTTTAGTGCTCCTTCATAAGAGTTGCCCCTTAACCGTGGCTGGGCTCCATATATTACTTGCTTGTGAAATGACTATTACGCCCTTTAGCACAACTTTGAATGGTTTCTTCTTCTCTTCTTCCGCATGACTCCATAGTAGCTATAAAACTCAAAACAAGCGTAAAATACATAATTTACAAGAAAAATAGCAAAGAAAGCATAAACAATAGATAATAACTAGGATGTATTCTACACCCTATCAAATTCCCCCACACTTAGACTTTGATAGTCCTCGAGCAAATCAAACTAAAAACTCACAACTTCAAAGCGTTCAAGCGTCCCAAGCATCCAAAGAGCTATGAGGACATAGAGTTTCTGCATGCTAGTAATAAGAGAAGTTAGAAATACTAAAGAACATATTCTCATTCTTAAATCCTTCAGGTGAGAAATAACCATAATGAGAGAATCGTGTTTGAGAAGCGTCAATAAGCATTTAGCCTGCGACCTATACCTCACCAAAGGATTTTATAATAATTGCACTCAATAAACGACTTTTTATGGTTCTCATGTGTACAGAGATAGGAATGAAGAAATCCACCGACACGTTGAATGGTGGGAAGGATAACCAGAAATATTTTAAAGAACACATCTTTTAATATTTTGAAAAAACCATTTTTGGCCAGATCTCTCTGAAAGAAAATCACCAATTATCGAGGATGGGATTAACCTCACCCCTTCACATCCGATGGCATTATGATAACACCACTCTCATCCAGCCAAAACGTCTTCCGCTCCTCGTCTTGGTCTTCTTTGATCTTCGGTTGCAACTAACGCGATAAACCCCTTGAATTTCGTAATTCCTTAACAATTAAGCCAACTCTTGTACCTTAAAAATCCTTGTGGCAGAAACTTCATATAGATTTTCCCTTCCCCACGGCTCATTCAAATAAAAACAAACAAAATATTTCTCTTTGTCTTTTACAAACAAGATAAATAAAATACAAAAATAAACCATGGCACGTGGAAGAAGTATTTGCAACAATTCTTCACAACTTGTATCATTTTGAAATCATAAACTTTAAAAATTCTCCTTGCAATTTTCTTCGTTTTCATGAATAAGTCTTCATACTTAAATATAAAGTACCTCATTGTAGTGTAAGTCTTCCTTTTCATTCTTCAAAAATCTTGTGTATATTCTTTTTATATTTGAAATTTGCTCTTTTTCTGCGTTCCGTTACTTGTAAACCCTTGAACTTTTCAACTTTCATATGAATTTTGATGTCGCTCCTTGTTGTTGATGTTACCATGAATCCGTTAATATACATGAGAGAGAATGGTGCTAACCGCAAATCGAACTACAAGAAGGAGGCTTTCATCTATAGACGTCACCCTCATGATTGACAAAATTAGCACTCAAGAGATCAAAGAGTAGTGCTTCTATTGGTGGGAGGTTGGGTAGCTCACCATTCTACCCGGAATTAACGTATGGTGACACACACTCAAAAGAAAGCTCTTTAGTAGATGGAAAATTTCTGGTCGGTGTCTCTCATGATATGAATACGGGTAGTCTCCACTAATGATTGATCAGCAACTCTAATAATGCACTTCTCCTCGCACCAAATTCGCATCACCGGCATGATTAAATCCATTATTTAACACTCTAACAAACAAGAAATCCGAATGTAATTCTCTAACATTTCCAAGTTCAATTATGTCGGTCAAAATCTCTATGTAAACATACCTAGAAGTATGCTAGGGACTCTAAAATCTCTAAAAGTTGGAGGTTTTATGTAAAACTTTTTTTTTTTTTTTAATTTTTTAATTTTTTTGTAATTTTTTTTTTAAATACATGCTTAACCACTCCCCCACACTTAAACCTTACATTGTCCTCAATGTAATTGAATCCTCCTAGTAAAGTCAAGGTGGGAAATTTTAACATGATAAGAAACAAGAAAAAGAAATAACAAAAAGCAAAAGGATAAGAAATACAAAACCTATGGGTTGCCTCCCATTAAGCGCTTGTTTTAAAGTCGACGGCCCGACTTAGCTCTTGCAAGATTCATTAGCCCATATACTAACAATCGGAAAATTTGGGGATCCACCCATAATACCTGTTTTGCAAACAATAACTCCATACAAATGTTAGCACAAGAAAATAATAATGATGTTATCGCTCGATAGAAATTTCCCCCACACTTATTCTCGTCCACACTCGGAAGTGTATAAAGAACATAGAATTTTGGAATTTCCATGTATTCCTCTTGGCAAACCTGCATAGTGTTAGCATCAAGTGTTTCCAATGGTGGATATCTAGAAACAAAATCATCCAAAAATACTTTCGAAGCACATACATTCAAACCAATAAGAGGTAAAGGAGAAGAATCAATATGTAAAGGGTTAGACAAACCTTGCACAATCTCTTGTATTATAGAATCCTCTTCATCCTTAAAAATTCAAGTGAATTACTTACCTCTTGTATATCGTGGTCCTCTATTAAACCTTGCAACCATTCTTCGTCGTTTTCTACCTTAACCAAAGTCTTGGCATCATTAAAATCATTGGCAAGTTCAATTGGGTCTTCCACGAAATCAATCAATGTGGTTTCATCCTCTAGTATCATCTCTTCAACATTCTCATCATCGGAATCGGGCCATTCACTAAAATGATTCTCGTCGGTATAGATTGTAAGATCTTCATGTGCGGGTGTTACTTCGTTTACAACAATAGGCAAGTGATATCCAAACTCCTCCTTTTGAATAGGTGAAGGATCTTTATTATGATCCGGAGTTGAAATAACTTCCTCATTGTTGCAATGCTCATACACTTCCGCGGACTCATATCTTTCCCTAAGGAATTTTTTCCAAGCAATAAATGCATCTTCCTCAAGCTCTTCCTTTTGAATAGGTGATTGATCATTATTAAGATCAAGGCTCAAGTAATCTACACTAGCGTCATCAAAAGTCTCCAAAGGTTGGTTAATTTGTTCGTATAATTTCTCCGAATTCCTTTGAATTTCTCGATGTGATTCTTGCAACTTTTGTTGAAGATCCCCAATCATGGCAGACATCTTATCTCGCAAAACTAGAGAATTTCGATCATAAACAAAACTATCCTCCCATCCTTGTGATTGTCCACTTACATACCCGTCATAAGGTTGTTGATATGTATGAGAATATCCATAATGTTCCGTAGGAATTTGATCATAGCCAAAAGATTGGTTTTGATTGTATCCTAAGGATGGTTGGAAGTTGCCATAATGTTGAGGTTGAAAACCGTATTGATTGTTGTAATATGCTTGCTCTTGTCCACCATACATGGAAAACCGGCACTGAAATAAGATTCAAAAACTTAAGTTAGATACTAAATATAATCCAACAAAGCAAGATTAAAGCAAAAAGAAAAATAAAAACAACTAAAATCATCCATCGCTTCCAACAACGGCGCCAAAATTTGATGCGTGTCGTAACCACAACAAATTAATTAATACTTTACTACCTAATTAACAAGTAATATAGGGTAGTCAAGGTCGATCCCACGAGGAGCACGAGATTCTAGTTGTAGAAATTGTCACGAAAGGGGGTGTAAAAAGCAAAAGAAAATAAACAAAGCAATTAAAAGATAAAGTTGAAAGCAATAAGAGAGACAAGATCAAGGAATCCTTCTTCGTTACTGAAACAATGAATCAAGTTATGTTCTTTTCTACTTGTTATTAGTCACAAATTATCATCGTAAGTACACTAATTTATTCTGTCGCCACGCGCGCCATCAGGTCCATTGGATGACACCAGATATTATGTATATCCGTGGCATTCCGACAACGCGTTATCCGTCAAGACCAACGGTCGGAAATGAAGCGGGGCACCTAAGATAGATAAGTCCCGCTGTAGCACCTAAGGATGACTTAACCCATCACGCAGGTAAGACGTAATCAATCTGGCCGAGATAAATCATCCATATGGATGACGCACAAGAGGACTCATACTCACCCTGCTGGATTGACGGTCCAACCACCCGTGATTTAATGTAGCTCGTGAGAATACGCGTCGGACACCAGCCATGGAAACAAGGTTGGCTACGAGGGAATTCGGATATAATGTCGCCAGCAGATGAAGTCCTTTACCACTGCTGGATAATATTCAAGCCCACTTAACATCGTATCGCAATGCCACAAGAAGATAAGATCTCAACAACTCATTGTCGAGTCTCCACCGAGTTTGGGGCCATAAATATGTATCCTCACCGAGTGGGGAGGATCGAAAGGAGAAAAAGGAGAGAATAGAAGGTATGAGTTTTAGCTCATATGTCTATGATCATGATCTGTGACTATCTTTGTAAAATTACTATTTTATAATGAATCCCTAGCACTGGACGTGTAGGGGCGTTTAGTGCCAACCACGATACTAATCTCTTTCACCTTTGCAACCGTTGTTCATTTACATACCAGATTCCAGACTGCCTGGATCCCTAGCATGGATAATGAGACCGTACGTCTGAAATTGAATCATGGATTTATCTTCTATCTATGCCATTCACACTCCTGCTACCTCAAGTAACCAACTTGTGTGATTGCTCAGATCACGTAGCTCCCAACCTTGATTCGTGTTTCAACAATTTAAGGCTTTCAGAAAACAGGACCTGTCCCGCAAAAGATTTATCTTTCCGTGACTTCGCGCCTCAACCTCAAAATTTTGCATTTAAAAACGCAATGATCTATTCATGGTATCTGCTTTCACATAATAATTCATGTCTATTGTGTTCTACCACTGTATCTGAGCATTATATGACTTTAAACAAAAACAACTGCCTTAGCTGTCAGCTTTCATTCTTAGATCAGTTTCTCATTTTTAGCCACCGCACCTGTTCTTGACTTATAAAGAGCCTGTAATACATCTGTGTTTTAAATGAATTTCAAACGAATTTCCACCAAAAGATTCGACTTTGCAAATAATCCACTCATGGATTTTATCTCGCAAGTCCGTCCGCTCATGTCTTTCGGGGATGATTCACCAACCAACAAACTTAATACACCCATTACCGCTGTGAAACTAGCTCAGAAGATAGTTAAATCAACTACAACCCGTGGACTTTTAACTGATTACCTCTCATGTCCTTATGCATTATTACAATGGAAAGTAAACAGATATCAAGTATTAAAGATAACCTCCAAGAGATATTCCCAAGGACTACACCAAGAATAAGGAGCAAGTATTAAAGGTTAAGGACGATAACACCATGATAACTGGGCAGACCGCTAAAGCACGTGGCTCTTAGACGCTGGAAACATCAGAATGGGAGGCAAAGAAGGCGTCGCAAGAGCTGCTGCACCAAGCAAGGATCTCTAGCGGTTGCCTCAGTAATAAATGCGAATCAAAGCACTCTAGGCCTCAGAGGCTATAGCCTAATCGCTGATCCGTAACCATTCCATTAATGCTGCACATCAAATGAAATAAAGATTTAATGAATTACCTACAGATCCAACTACGACGAGTCGGGCGCCGCCATTGATATTTAAATCAATAATACCTATCCTCGAGGACAAGCTCAACCACAGGAAGGAATCCTCAATCAAGCATCAACCAAACAAAATACAAAATAACGCGCTGTCCTGAGGAGCTAGCACGACCAATCTTAACGTGACGTTGATGTTGTGTCTCAGTGAACAAGAAAAACCAACAATTAAGAGAAAGGACCAAGCTCCGAACTAGCGAATCAGCAAGACGGTTTGAATCCCCAAGGTATTGCACGAGGGACTCTAGGGACGATCTTCTTAAACATCCCCGCAACAACCTAACTCAGGAAGGATACCCCAAAGTTAGGGCCAAGGCTGATAAAGTGTGGCTGTCTGACCCAGATCACCAACCAGAAGCCCTGACACTATGACATCTGAGAGGTTACCTGCTGCATCCACGTGGGGAAGAAGGACGCGCTCTTCCATTCAAGACGAGCACTATGTGGTAAATGGAAATCCTCACATGAAATGCTAGTAGAATCAATCAACTTAAGACCGTGCAAGGAGGTGGAACACTGCACAGATAATATGAAGCTAACACTACCTCTTTCAGATGTCGCTGACATACGTACCATCCTGCAAATGTCCGGGGTCCCAACCTTTGAGTGTTGGCGATTTGGTCCGCTGATCCTCACTCATCTAATGAGTTATGCGAGTAATGGGCTGTGTGGACACGATGAAAGGCTGGCACAGTATATTTCCTTCAAGCTCGAAGGATCCATTCCTGGTTTTATAACTTAAGCTGTGGTGCATTGATTCATATGATCACCACCTGAAAGCCTCACACTTGGCAGGCTACAACAAAGTCAGAACACAGGATGGATGTTTTCCCACTTGCAATTAAGTATGTGAACTGCTCGAGAATACAATCGACAGATGGCACAAAGTACGTCAGCTATCGGACATGTGGATCCCGTGTATATTAACTGTTGCAAATGGGGGCTTGATAGACGAGCCCGCTGTTCGTCAACCACTGCACTTCCCCAAACTGCTAAGAGAAGATTGGAGGATAATCATTGAAAAACATGCGAGGTTGGAAGAAATTCAAAAGACAACCCCCGAAAGGCAGTGATGAACGAACTCACTGGACAAAATCTCACAATCAGCAGAGTATCAAATTTCAATGCAAAAGGATCAAAGATCACAAAAGGAGTGGCAGTAAGGCCTGAAGACCTGTCTATACGAAACTCAACACCACATCTGCACGATACTCTAAGGAAATCAAGGACTCAAGACTTGATCGCCTCCCTGTCTAGTGAAACACCAATGATTTCCAAGTAGGACTGAAAGAGACATGATCACCGTTTTTATGGAGCACACGCAGAAATGCAAAAATCTCAAATAGCACAGAAACTATAGATGCAAAAGACCAAAAATATGTGGAAAGGTTGAATGGAGGATAGAGCCAATCCAAAGAACAAGTCCAACTATCTGAGGGTAACCACATTGAACTCTATATCCGCTTAAAGCCAAGAGCCAACTCACAGCACAAATAGAAAACGACCGAGAAAACAATTCTTGAAGAGCACAGAGTTTTACAATATAAATGGAAGGGAAGTGGTAAGAGCACGAGGAGTGGATGAACGCACCTCCGATCTTTGAAGTTTATGATATTGAGGACTATTATAAGACTAATGACCCATTAATTTCATATTACACCCTAGTGATGCAACATAAGGAAAATCCCTCATCGACAGCTTCCGTAAATGTCTTGTTTTACGATACATTCAAACGCATGGAGCTTAACGATGAGCAACTCGATTTCATTACCATACCATCTACGTTCAATGGCACGTTACGGCTCCCTGTGGACATCGGTTTACAAGTGAACGCAGGCCCATGGAAAGTCGACACTCGTTTAGTGTGGTGGAACACGTCGCCCCTACAATGCCATTATCGGACAAGATGGGTCCACAAGCTCAAGGGAGTCGCAGTCACCTACCATCAATAATACCTTAGATTTCCCACTCCCTGTAGTTAATGGAGATAGCAGAATGCTTCCGTAAAAGAGTGCCACGCGATGAAATACAACTCAACAACGAAGATGGTAGGAAAACTGCAAGGCTCTCTGAGTACATATCCAAAGACAAAGCCATCGACGAATATTTGGAGAAATCTCGAAAAGCTTGTCTAAAGGAACTCGTAGAAACACTGAGGCCCTGTAAATATCAAGGTTAATTGTGGCTTACAACTGAGGCCACCAACAAGAATTAAAGAAAATTCCCACCCGGGGGAACCAAAGCCCACTTTCACATCCTCGAGGCAAAGGAAAGAGACCAATTGATAGGGACTGAGTAGAATCTAAGAGCATCTAAAATAGAACCTAATGGACGAGAACGCGAGGCTCCCGGGGCTTTATTAACATCATGAAGGAATACGCTGATATTCCCGTGATGGAACACTGATATGCCTGGAATAGACCTAAAGATCGCATATGAGCTGCGACAAACCCGGCACACCCCCGCACGACAAAAGATACGAAAGGCATGAGATCACAAAGCAAAGAGAAACGAGCTACGAAAGCTATTAGAGGCCGGTTTTATAAAGACAACACCCCACGTGGATCTCCAACATGGTAATAGTACCAAAGAAAATGGAGGGAGTTTGACCACTGATTTCACTCTAACCCAATAGCATGCCCAAAGGATAGTTATCCATTACCCAAAGAGATTGACTGTACCATTTGTATTTAGTAGAAGGATATAAGAATCATTAACTATTAATTATTATCTGATAAATCCAATCATTTTAAGAAGACCAGCAACATATCGCATTTTACACACCTCATGGTTCTAAGAACATAAGAATGTCTCTCTGCTCAAACGCGGAGCAACGCACTAAAGCATGACGGTCGATGCTATTTTAAGCCATGGATCTACAGATTCTGAGGTTTCATGCTGACTGATATGCTGAAAGTTTTTAATAAGAAAGAACCACCACCAGACCTCAAGGACACTTTCAGCTATGAGAGAGCATCACATGAAGGTGAACCGAAAATGCACTTTCGGGTGACCTCAGGAAATTCTTTGGATACCTAGTGGACAAAAGGGCATTGAAGCAGATCCCAAAAAATCCGGTTATGAATAAACATGCTGCTCCAAGAACTCCAAAAGAGGTACAAAAGCTCAATGGATCAATTAGCAAACTCTCCGGAAGATTTATATCAATGCATCCTCTTACAGGCAAACTCTTCTTCAACATACCGAAAAAGGGACTAACCAATGGACGACGTAATGCGGGCAGTTTTTTTGGGCATTAAACAATACCTGCAGTCCCCATCCTTCGTAAACCTGGACCGAGGAGGTCTGCGCCTGTTACTGCAAACAACAGGGACGACGTTAGTGAAGAAGATTGCTGGGGAATCCATACGGGCAGGAGCAACCGATCTATTATGTCAATAAGACCCCCGAATTCCGCTTTAACGATACTGCTACTCAGAATTAACAACTAACTTAGCCGTCAGAGGTTCATTTTCAGTTATGATTACTTCTTAACGCATGATATACGTATCCCATGCTCTGCACTTGTAGACCATCCTCAAAGGAGCGGGGAAAGGTAGGACGACAAAGAAATGGAGCACATACCTCGACCAATTCATCCATCAAAGATTCCAACACTCCTGCAATCGCAGTAGGGATAGGCAGACTTCTTAGCGACCGCCTCTTGGGACAACGGGCATAAGTCCGCACAAGGACGTGGGAAGGCTACGGGCGCCTCGTAAATAGAAAAACCAGAGCCACATCCTTGAGCGTTGAACTCCACTCAGAATGGGAGGTTCTGTTGAGGCTCCAAATAGAGAGGGCGCCGGGATAGGCATCGTCATCACCACACCCACAGGGATGTAATCTGCACGCATCTCGCATTGGAATTAAGGCCATGATCAATAACATCGTCGAATATGAAGGGGTGATCCACGCTCTCCGCTGATAATTGAATATAGATATAAGGGAAGTGTGACAAGCGACTCACAACTAATCATACTACAAATAGGCCAATGGTTAATGTAATGTACTTAAACACTAATGGCATACATGGCTCAGCAAACATTGTGCTTCCCAAGTACCAAAAACTGGGCTCTCACACATTCAAGGCAGTAAAGGAACTTAGACATGCGGATGCTCGGGCATATATCGTCCATGCTTTAAACGAGGGATGTCAGCAATCAAGGTAACAAGAGTGTACGAATCCATCCATCAACTCTGGGAATATAAAAATTTACAAATCAAATCTTAAAACTGAGGAGAAAGACATCTCTCCTGACGAAGATGTCTGTGGAATACATATTCCCACTACTTCCATCCAGACACAGCATTGCTGTGTTTGAGGAAAGACACATTATAGCTTGGCGAGGCAGATTGGGAGATCAGAAATACACCTTTCCTCAAAGACTAGAACTCAGACACCAAATGCTGTAAAGGTGCAACAAGAGTGTGATGTACTAACTAAGAGACCAAGCCTTATACTGAATTGTCCGACCACTTCGTCGCTGCCTATCCTGGCCAGAGGACATGTCGTTAAAAGATATACACAGAGAGATGAATCACAGTTGAACTAGATCTCATGATGCAAGTGCCACATTACTGTGGCTATTACCGCCAACCTATGATCCGAGACGCAGCCTGCACGGCTAATAGATGCTAAGAAATGTCAAAGATTTGGTAGAAAGAACTACGCCCACCACAAAGAACTCCAGTCGCATAGCCCCTGTCTTCTGGAAATGGGTATCTAAGATATGAGGGGCCCACTGTGACTGTGTGACTGGGAAAAAGAAGATTCCACAAAGGCAAACTTATCATTTCTAAGAATCAAGTAAGCAGCCACCGCTTGACTTATCTGATCGTCACTTCTTTATTTTTCATCATCTGTGCCTGGTCCCGCAGATAGCCCTCCACACCAGAAATCAGCCATAATAAAGAATATCGAATGTCGTCACACTTCTGGCGATTCAAAAACAAGTCCAATTCCCCATATAATCACAAAGCAACTACGCTGCAATACAAACAAAACCTTGGCACTCATTCTTAAAAAACAAACAGATGAGTACAAAGACGATGGTGTGAACAGCCGCATAACGTCTATGGGCATATAGACGACTCAAGATCAAAGCAGCACGGAGAATCCCCATTTTACTCACCTACTAGAGTTTAAGCAGCCAAAAAGTATCCTCATGAAATTCTACTTCCAACTACAAAGATGTAAGCCTGGGAAAAGAATTCACCACAGACATGATAAGCTGGAAAGGTCAGACACTCTTTAAGTAGTAAGAGAAGTGTACGCAAAGAATGGAAAACTACCAACGCAGTCGCGTAGAATATAACAAGAAAGTGAAACTTAGATCTCCTGTATAAGTGAGGTGGTTGAGGACCATTCCCAATACTTTAACAGGAAAGTAAGTGGGGAAATTATACCTCAACTTGGGGAGTGACCCTCACATAACACACTATTATCACAGAAATGGCTCTTACCATTCTGGTAATAGCAGGGAAATCACTTTATCTGGAATGCCAAATACCTCAAAAACCATACTACCCATAATCAATCACTCAAGGCAAGTACACAATACTTTAAGAAGAAAATGGACTTGCTAATCCACATGTTTCTATTTCTCCACAAAGGAGTAACGCGTCTTAATTTTTCAATCAATACCAAGTTTTCATTTTCAAATATCATTATCCCTGCTTTATTACCTAATATCAAATTTATTCAAAACCTGCTAACCACATACAAATACATCAGGAGAAACTACATATACTACTACATTAATGTGGCATTGACAACCAAGGTCACATCAAATAAAATATTGGGATAAATTGTTACCCGTGGATGTAGGCCTTAAGGCTTAACCACGAAATTGTCACACAATTACTGTTGTTAGAATCAATGCTTATACTTAACAAGAGGGCTATCCAAAGACAAAAAGCATGGATCACACTCACTATACACACCGGGCAATATCCTGCAAAACACACACACGCAATATACCTGAGCATACATGCTGATTCTAACTCCTCTTCAGAATATCTATAAGTGGTATGATCAGGGAGGCGACTTCTGCTTAATGAGATATCCGGTGCAATATTAAGGCCGCGAACATTAATGAGTATCTTTAAATCACAAGGACTCCCCACTGCCCAAGGATCCTCTCGCAAGAGTGAATGGACTGCAAGGTCACAAGACGATTCCGGGATACCAACCTACTTAATTGCACCTAACAATACACTCCTTATCAAACTCAAAGATTATTATCCGTGTCACAATAACTAATACCTTCTTCCATTATAGTTAAAGACACATAAGTTCAACAAAATTCACATCGGGGATAAACACCAAAGTTGATCTACTACATGTTGACAAGTCCTACAGCAAATACCAAAACGTGATAAGAACCGAGATCAACCTAGCATACTAACTACGGTTTACCCATAGAGTGTTATTCACAGATTATCCTTCAGTTACGAAGGAACGCTAACAATTCAGGGAGGGGCCTGTAAGAATCCATTTGAGCGCGGTGGCTTGACGCCAGCATAATTCTTGGTTAACCCATGGTTTTTCTTAAGATCCACTAATCCTCACTATATCTGGAGACCCTTTTCTGCCAGTTGTTTCATACACAGACCCATGGCTACGCCTCCTCCTCATCTCACCGATTTAAGGAAGTACAAGTTGGTCTGTCCTTGATTATTGTTGCCTCGGCCCTAAGACAGGCCAGACTGCTGATGGTGCCTAACTTGACCCTCCAGCTGGAACTACTCCAGCTCCCGAGCTGCAACCTTTCCATCGCGCTTTAAGTCAGATTTGGAGCTCTGCGACGCTGAAAACAAAGATCAAATGGAGTTATTTACCACACACCCAAAGCACACTGGATGACTAAGACGATACCTGAATGATCAACCGTTAATCCTCGCTCGCGATAATCATATTCATTCGATAACTTATCATAATCTACCTGGCTAGATTATGAGTATAATGACTTAAGGCATCATTTGGTTATCGAGCCCTAATGACTGAAGTTTCATTAACCTCATCATTCTTCAATTCCAATCCCTTTGTTGAGACGATGTATAGTCACCTCTAAGTCTCTCTCCATGTGTTCAACCCGACGAGCCACATCGCCTGAGATGCGGAGTAGAGTACTTACCGAGAGGTTCATATTCTGTTCTGCAAAAAGATCGTTCTCTCTCTTTACAAACGTCGCATATAAGTCCGCATTATCCGAGGGACGCAAGACTGCTGTCGCTGCAAACTTCGCTTTCCGTAACATTAAGTCTAATTTCTAAGGAGGAAATCTGCTCGCGGCTTGCTCAAGATTGTCCTGCTGGCCCATAAAAGGGCCCCGTTAAACAAGTGGCGGTTATGGTTATTTGATTTCTGCAAATCTACCAAGCAATACTTTTTCATTTGCCATTCTTCAAATCGGCCATCGCAGCACGAACATCCGCGCGGGAGACCCAGCTTATCCGACTCACTCTTGAGTTTTTCAACTAACTCACGAATGCGACCCTTCGCGACGAGCCCTCTCACCCGCTAGCTAACATCTATAGATTCAACCTAGCTCAAGATAGTACAAATGGAGTAGGGGAAGAGAGAGAAACCGTAATAAATAAGGAGCGGTGGAATCCACCATGTGTTAAGAGGGATGCCAGACCTCAAATGGATTGAGGAATTTTCCTCAAAGAATGTAATTTAACTTGGCCTTAACTGTGAGCCAACCCGGACCCGACTGAGCTCTCTTCCGAGGCCTCTGGCCGCTCCTTACGCCACAAACTCCTTTAGCTCGGCTATTTCTCCATCCTTAGCTGATAATCGCTCTCAAGAGACTTTGAAAGCGTTTCTTCATAATGCTTCTTCAGCTTGCAGGATTTGGCCCTAAAGAGCTCTGCAGCTGGTGATTACAATACTCATCTCTATCATCTATCAAGAAATGAGGGGTGTGATAGTCACATCATATTCGGCACCCAAATCGTGGATAAAAGAATGTATCAAACCTCCACAATCATTGTAATCAGAGTCGATACCCATCAAAGAATAGCTATCATGTCGTTTAGGTCTGGTGAGGGGAGTGGATCCACTACAAGATCAAGCCCGTCGGGTTATTTAGATTTTTTACTCCCATCCTCGATCTACCACCTCCTCGTGGGCTAACTCCATGTACCTCCGAGTAAAAGCATCCGAACTTTCTCTTTTTCCCTCAATCACTGCAGAATAGAAACTGCCAAAGAAGTTTTTTCTTTCGCAGCTAATGCATGAACAGTATCATCGCCATCCGCAGCCATGATCATGAAATCATCTAAGGGGAGTCCTATAGGCTCCCACCATGAGCAAAGACCAACACATTTTTCAGACGCAAGGTCTCACCAACAAGGAGGAGGTACCAAAGAAACCCTGAGGGCACTATCAAAACCCCAAAGATCAGACTTCGCTGTGAGGGCTACCAACCGAAATGGTCCTGAACATCTCCAATCATCACCACTTGGAAGCAGAGTTTAAGTCCGAAACAAGCCCCATAACCGTGGACATGTCAGACTGCCTCTACAAAACCTTACCAAACGAAACTCATAACAACCACCCCCATCTCGATTTCATCACTTTAACACAGAACAAGTCCCTACCTTTATCAATAACATTCACACCGGACCGAGTAACCCCTAAGTATGATTTCCACCACCACCAATGTATGCTACCACCACCAATACCACCAACATCCGAATCACCTTGCCTCACCAGCCGCGCGGCCGGTCACTGACCACCACAAAGGGCTTTCGAATCACCTCACACCCTAATGTCTTGCCACTTGACTCAACACCACAATAATCATCTTGACCGCCTCAATGGTCAATATCTTGACCACCCCCAATGGCCTAACACTTGA
The DNA here is from genome assembly GCA_023531295.1 of Papaver armeniacum. Lineage (NCBI taxonomy): Eukaryota > Viridiplantae > Streptophyta > Magnoliopsida > Ranunculales > Papaveraceae > Papaver > Papaver armeniacum. Next base: position 238,850 of record JAJJWW010013484.1, read on the forward strand.
CCACCCACTGCTAGTATCGGGACTCACCTCACCACCACCAATACGATCACCCGACTAACACCAATGGCACAGATCATCACCTCCACCGTTAATCGCCCGATCACCATCACCTTCAACAAAGTGAGAAGTCTCAATTTTCTTCCCCATCTAAGAGTCCCCATCAACACACGGGACTGTTCACATCCTCAAAATGAGGAACCCTAAGGAGAATTCACGATCGTTGGATTAATCTTCTACCTTCATACACCTACAACACAACGATAAAAGCACTGCTGGCATCACCTTTCCTTGGCACGCATTACATTAAGAAAATGAAAAGGCTACATACGAAGAAAACAAACAACGCACCTAACAACACATTAGTATTCCCATGAGTGACAGAGCACTGTGGACATCTTCATCTTCATATCATCAACATCAATGCATTATAAACAAAATCCATACCAGCAAAAACTCATCCGCCGTGGGCAAATAATGCGCGTAACAGCTTTTATAAGCTTCACAGAAGACTGGCCAACAAATTGGTCGCCAACCACCTGGACCAGGGACTCCAACCATAGGCCCACGGCCAACAACCCTAAGAAATCAGTAAGATCATCAGAGTTTCAGGATCACGCTGATTCTCTCCTCACAGAATAGACATCTTCAACACTGTAGAATCCTCGCCATCTTGGAATCACTTACTCGCTTCAAAAGGCTAACTTCCCCCTCAATGTATAATGTTCCTGAGATCAATGGGGTAATTCACTGCCATTTAGGTATTCCTAACATAATCTCCAAAGGACTGTTGAAATTCTCGTGAGTGAGGTTTCATCTCTTCTCCTTTTCTAATCTAGGGGCATAGCAAGTCATCATCGTTTTCCCCTACTACGAAGGTAAAGATTCACGAAGATGGCGAAGATACTTCGTCAACCGTTGCACCGCGATTACGACTTTTCGGCGCATCGCTAGCCAGACGTAACCCGATAGTAGAAATCATCACTTTCACTTTATACAAGGGCAATATCAACCCAGCCTTAAAGTACTTACTTGCTGTCGCAAATGAAAGGCATCGTACTTATAATTGGTAAATCATCTCATAAAAGTTATAGGCCTTTATCACGGCATAAAAACGAACTCAAAATGTCGAAGACCATGCTTCACCTGAAGGCCTCGAGATCAATGTGTCGGTGCAAACTTTATTACCTGTAGATTAATGACTAGAAAGAACGGGCAAAGAGTCATCTCGAAACCTTTTTCTCCGCAAAGATCCTCCACGAACCCAGCCTTCCGCTTAGAGGAACCAAGTCCTCAAGACTCTATCTCCGTGGCCTTCTCTGGCAAGAGTTTAGTCACTTACTTGGGAACCAGACTGATGTTGTTAGTCCGCTACTGAGGCCGAGCAAGAGGGGCTGCACATCCAAAGGTTCATTGCGAGGATTCGGTAATGTTCTAGAGACTCACCTCTAGAACGAGTCGCAGATACCTAGATCCTCGCGAGGATCAAATTTCTTCTAAGTGAAGATCTTTGACCGGAGGATGAGGATAGCCGTCCATCCCGAAGATTAATTTCCCGAGTAGTGGGCTAAGCTCCACCTCTACATTGTATCACCCAGGGAGATCACGAGGATCATCGAGGAGTCGATAAGGACCCGCGTGATGGTCTACATGTCCGTGCACAGTACCTAATAGGAACTCAAATCAAGGCAGAAGATCAAAATCGAGAAAATCTCAAGAACAAGAAGGCAATTACAAACCCCAATTTCTAATCATCACACCAACCCCTGTGGGATTGCTATCCAAACTCTGGCAAGAAATAAAATCTAAGCAAAGGACGAATGGAATAATTCCAACCGAGGCGTTTAAACTCAAACCTGTGGTACATTTAAATTTAAACTCATCATCAAATCACTACCCGGGGGGAATCGTAAACTATAAGCTTAAGGCATTGAACTATAAAGGTCACTTAATCACGAAGAATCAATCAACAATACGAAGAAGAAGCAACAAGTAACAATCCACAAGAACAGTTAACACACACCATGAGTCAGCAGTTACAGCAGGGGTTGCTTGGCGGCGGCTGTAATAGTTAAGAAGATGAAGACAAAGAATAAAGCAATAAAACAGTGGGAATGTGAATTAAAGTCACATTTTCTCACTCTTTATATAACCGTAAGGAACCGTCCACTACCCAGTGGTAGTTATGGTTTGGCTGGGAAACGTGCACAATAAATGGTAGCACCTTTTTCAGATAGTTACAGTAGAGATAAAACGTATCACACTGCTTTTCTTCCAACAAAACCCAAAATGCCTGTTTAAGAAATAGGGTAATGTAAGTACACTAATTTATCTCCACGCCACGTGCTGCCAACAGGTCCACGGATAGATATCAATGGCCAGATGGACATAGGCATCCGTACACTCCGACAACGTGCCATCTCACACATCTAATCTGGCTGAAATGAAGGGGTACCTAAGATAGGATAAGGTCCCCATGAGCACCCAAGGATGACCTTAACCCATCACGCAGGCAAGCACGCACCACTGTCAGAGATGATCTATCCGACATGGACATGACAAGAGGACCGACACCACCCGGCAGGATTGGGACTGGCCCAACCACCCGATGAAGGTAGCTCAGAGAATACGTGTTTGACGACCATGGAAACAAGGGTTGGTCAAAGGTGAGAACTGGACAGGTCAAGCTGCGTGAGCGATGATAGGTCTCATGACCACGCCCGCTGGGATAATATTCAAGCCCACGGAATATTTGCACAGACACAAAGAAGATAAGATTCAACAACTTCATTTGCCGAGTCTCTGACCGGAAGTTTAGCTATAAATATGTATCCCCTCTCAACGAGGAGTGATCAGCGAGAAAAGGTGAGAGAGAATAGTGATAAGTGTTAGTTCTTAGCTCATATGTTCGGAGTGATCACAAAGATCTTGCAGACTATCTTTAACCATTTATTTTATAATGAACTTTGTATCTTGATATGATGCAAGGTCGTAACCAACAAATAAATTAATACTTTACTACCTAATTAACTAGTAATATAGGGCGCCAAGGTCGATCCCACGAGAGCACGAGATTCATTGCAAAAGTCATTACGAAAGGTGTAAAAGCAAAATAAAATAAACAAAACAATTAAAAAAATAAAGTGAAAGCAATAAAAGAGACGAGATCAAGGAATCCTTCTTCGTTACGAAACAATGATTAAAGTTATGTTCTTTTCCACTTGTTATTAGTCACAGACATCACCAACCGTAGGATAGCAGTGTCCGCTTAGCTAGCCCCAAAAAATCCTAATTTCACCGAGTAACAGTCCATGGTTATCGTATTCTATTCAAAAGAACCACCTTGAGGTCCGCTTACAAGATGTAATTCCTTAACGATTAAGATTTATGAATTTAGGTTTAGTACTAGTAGTTAAACTCCTGCCGCTTGGTTCACTTTCTAGCTGTTTGCTTCTACACACAATTGCTCCACTAATCCCTCCGCAAGGTCTCGTGTTTGCTACTTATGTAAAGAGTCAAGAAACGATTACTTTATCTCCTAACTTTCACTAGCTTTAGATTAAATCAACAAATCAATTTAGCATGCATTCTAAACAATCTATCAATCAATCATGAATGTCTTTAAGATCACTCCTATTAGTAAAAACAAACGATAATCATGTGAAAAACTTCAAGATAGAATTGAAACAAAAACTCAAATCATATGTTTAACAACCAGAATTCATCCTCAATCAATAAAATTAACTACTCATGTTAAGAGTTCACACAAAGAATAAGAAAAGAAAAGAATTGTGTGTAGAGATGTGTAGAGAGAGTGTGTAAAAGTTGTAGAAAACTCTCTATTTATAGGCTTCAATATTCTCCAATTCTTCCAAGGATTAGAATCCTTTTCCTTTGCAATTCAATTTCCAATTCCAAGCTTTTCTCAACTCTTCCACCTTCTCTTTCCAAATTTGAGTCCAATTCTCCATCCAATTCTAAGCCCAAGTCTTCATACCCATGAGAGAAGTCCATAGAAAGTTCTGGAATTTTGCTCGCCGGAAAACTGGGATTATGGCCGGAATTTGGCCGGAAAACGTCGCCGCCGGCCACCTGAAAATTTCTCCGTCGAGAGAATATTCGACGGAATATTCCGTCCGGTCCTCCGTTAGGACTAACGGTCAAACTAGTCAACCGTCAGTCAACAGTTAGTCAAAGGAGAGGGAGTGAGTCAGTGAGTCAACTCGGGTCAAATCGCTGAGTCAACGCCGGGTCAGCTGAGTCAGATGTGAGTCAGATGAGTGAGTTAGACAGCAGTCAGACCCAGCTGAGCTGAGTGGCATTGGCAGAAGGCCATTGCACAAGCCAAAGCAGTGCTGCGCAATCCTTGTGCATCACCAGCTAGGTCACAGCCAAGATGGCCCTGTGACATCTCCAGCCATGATGGCTACACTTTCATACTTTCTCAGCTTCAACAGCAGCTCCTTTTTCAGCTTCTTGGTTCAATCAACCTCAATCGACTCCTGCAGCTAGCCATCTCAATTCCATACTTTGTAGCTGCAACATGCCTGCACAATCCAGTCTGCCTACCCTCATCCAACTTCTCTACCTTGCCCTGAATCCAGCTGATGCCATCTCCATATTTGCATTTCTTCCACCAGTGCCTGAGCTCAACATCAGCTTTGCATTGCCATTACCATGACCTGTACAGCTAACTCACTCCATCTGACTCTGCTCCTGCCTGCAACACAGCACTGAGCTGCAGCTCATACCACCAGTTTCATTCTACGCCAGCAACACCAGACCACCTGCAATACTTGTAATGTGCATCTGAGCCTATAACACACCTCACAGTCTGCAACCATTTCAATACATGCACTCTCAGCTCAACTTGAAATTCCCTGTCAAGCCCTCAATCTCATTAACATCATATCACAGACCCATGACATTGGCAACACATATCCCTGCAACACATATTCCTTCATCTCAGATTCAACAGAATTCTCTATTTCCCTGAGCATATCAATTCAAACCCATAACAGCAGCATTATCTCTATTTGAATTCCATTACCAGCAACCCTACAATCAATCCTGCCACTCCTAGCTTCCACCAGTTCACCTTGATATCAGCTGCAAGACACTCACACCCCACCTGACTTCTCAGGGACCATCATCTCTTCACAGCATCACCAGAACATTACAGCTTCATGACTGGTTCCACCACTGCACTTCACTTCTGCAATTTCCTAACGCCTGCAACACCACTCCTCAAAGCACAACCACCTGCAATTTCTGCAACTTCATAGATCCATCAGACCCCCTTCTTCCAATTTCTCGATTTCAACCAGTGACCACCATCTCTTCCACTCATCCATCATATATTCACCCACAGAAACTCATTGAACTTTAAATTGGAATTTCAGCTACAACCCCATCTTTGATTAGCATCAGATCCCATCACCAAACGATGTTCCACTCAGTCGATGGCAACCCCCTCTTCATACTTACTTGAATCTTGGATCTCAACATAACCCATTTCATGGTCAATGACTCAAACAACACAGACCCATATCTCAGACCCCCTTTTCTTAACTTTTGTAAACTCAGAACCTCCATAAATCTCTGAACCCTTCAAAAACAATAACAGCTTCAATTCAGAGTTCTTCTCTGTTGAATCAAACCCTAATTTCTCACAGTGATTTCTTCAATTGAATCTCGAATCAACTACAAATTGGTATCACCTGTGTTTCTCGATCTCCATCATCTCGCCTCTGTCGAGCTTCAGCTTAGTTTCAACAGCAGCAGCTTCAGGAGCCGATGCTCTTAGATTTCAGGTGAATAGAATGATTGAGAGATAGTCTCGATTTCAGGTTTAGGTTTAAATGACATGGATCCGGGTCGGGTTTGGATCCGGGTACGGTTTTGGTAGATGGGCTCAGGGTATGGTTAGGGTAGATGGGCTCAGGGTATGGTTAGGGTAGATGGGCTCAGGGTATGGTTAGGGTAGATGGGCTCAGGGTATGGGTGGATTCAAACACCCACTAAATACACCCCAAGTGCTATTCTCACTCACTTCTTTTGGATAAGGGACACCTCTTTGACCTCCCCTTAACTATTATTGTCCTTCCTTCAGTAACGTGAGTCACCCCTTAACCTTGGCTGGGCTCCATATAGTCTTCGCCTTGATAAGATGACAAGTTTGCCCTTTTTGCTCAATTTTGATAATTTCTTCTTTTTCCTCCGTGCGAATCCAAAGTAGCTACAAAACTCAAAACAAGCGAAAAATACAAAATTCACACGAAAAATAGCAAAGAAAGCATAAACTCTAGATAGTAAATACGGTGTATTCTACACCTATCAAATTCCCCCACACTTAGACTTTGCTAGTCCTCGAGCAAATCAAACTAAAATTCACAACTTCAAAGCGTTCAAAGCGTCACAAGCATCCAAAGAGTTATGAGGACATAGAATTTCTCGCATGCTAGTAATAAGAAGTTAGAAATACTAAAGAACATATTCTCGTTCTAAAATGTTGAGTGAGAAATAACCACACCATAATGAGAGAATGCGTGTTTGAGAAACGATCAATAAGCATTTCGCCTCGACTCGCCTCACCAAATAAGATTTTATGATAATTGCACTCAAAAAGACGGCTTTTTTATGGTTCTCTCATGTGTGTGTGTAGGAATGAAGAGAGAATTCCTCGACACATTGAATGGTGGGAAGGACAACTTCCAAATTTTGAAAAACCCACATCTTTTAATATTTTGAAAAACCATTTTTCTGACGATCTCTACGAAAGGAAATCAACCATTTTTATCGAGGATGAGATTACTTACTTACCTTCACATCCGATTGCCAATTATGATAACACCACTCTCACAAAGATCCAATAGAAACGTCTTCCGCTCCTCGTCTTGATCTCCTTGGTCTTCTGTCAACTATTGATGATAAACCCTTGAATTTCATAAATCCATAACAATTTATAACTCTTGTACCTTAAAATCCTTGTCGCTTGAAACTTCCTTATATATTTTCCTTCCCCACGGCTTATACAAATATTTCTCTTGTTTTTTTTTTCTTTTTTTTTTTTTCTTTTTTTTTTTTTTTTTTTTTTTTTTTTTTTTTTGAATTGAAAACAAGAGAAATTAAATACAAAATAAACCATGGCCGTGGGAGAAGTATTTTACCGCTTGATTCTTCACAACTTGTATCGTTTTGAAATCATAAACTTCAAAAATTTCACCTTTTAATTTTTCTTCGCTTTCATGAATAAGTCTTCATACTTGAATATAAAATTACCTCATTATATTGTAAGTCTTCAACATATATGTAAAATCCGCTCATTTGTATGTTGCTTTTACTTGAGTTTGAAATTTGCTTTTTTTTTTTCTTGTTCCGTTGCTTGTAAACCTTAAACTTTTCCAACTTTCCTTGTAGATTTTGATGTCGCTCCTTGTTGATGATGAATGTGTTTCTATGGATCCGTTGTTGTCGAGAGAGAGAATGGTGCTAACTGCAAATCGAATTACAAGAAGGAAGCTTTCATCTATGGACGTCACCCTCATGATTGACAAAATTAGCACTCAAGAGATCAAAGAGTAGTGCTTTTAGTGGTGGGAGGTTGGGTAGCTCACCATTCTACCCGAATTAACTTACGGTGACACACTCAAAAGAAGCTCTTTAGTAGATGGAAAATTTCTGCCTTAGATTGCCTCTCATGATATGAATACGGGTAGTCTCCACTAATGATTGATCAAAGCAACTCTAATAATGCACTTCTCCTCGCACCAAATTCGCATCACCAAAGATGATTAAATCCATTATTTAACACTCAAACAAACAAGAAATCCGAATGTAGTTCTCTAACACTTCCAAGTTCAATTATGTCGGTCAAAACTCTATGTAAACATACCTAGAAGTATGCTAGTGACTCTAAAATCTTTAAAAGTTGGAATTTTTATGTAAAACTTTTTTTTTTTTTTTCAAAATTTTTAATTTTTTTGTAATTTTTTGTTTTAAAAACATGCTTAACCACTCCCCCACACTTAAACCTTACATTGTCCTCAATGTAATTGAATCCTCCTATTAAAGTCAAGGTGGGAAATTTTAACATGATAAGAAACAAGAAAAAGCAAATAACAAAAAGCAAAAGGATAAGAAATACAAAACCGATGGGTTGCCTCCCATTAAGCGCTTGTTTTAAAGTCTACTGCCCGACTTGGCTCTTGTAAGATTCATTCCCCATATACTAACAATCGGAAAATTTGAGGATCCACCCATAATACATTTTTGCAAACAATAACTCCATACAAATATTAGCACAAGAAAACAATAGTGAAATTATCGCCGACAGAAATTTCCCCCACACTTATTCTCGTCCACACTCGGAAGTGTATAAAGAACATAGAATTCAGGAACTTCCATGTATTCCTCTTGGCAAACCCGCATAGTGTTAGCATCAAGTGTTTCCAATGGTGGATATTTAGAAACAAAATCATCCAAAATACTTTCAACACATACATTCAAACCAATAAGAGGTAAAGGAGAAGAATCAATAGACAAAGGGTTAGACAAACCTTTCAAAAATTCTTGTATTATAGAATCCTCTTCATCCTTAAAAAATTCAAGTGAATCACTTACCTCTTGTATATCGTGGTCCTCTATTAAACCTTTGCAACCATTCTTCGTCGTTTTCTACCTTAACCAAAGTCTCTGTGATCATCATAATCATTAGCAAGTTCAATTGGGTCTTCCACAAAATCAATGAATGTGGTTTCATCCTCTAGTATCATCTCTTCAACATTCTCATCATAAGATCGGGCCATTCACAAAAATGAATTTCATCAGTATAGATTGTAAGATCTTCTTGTCGGGTGTTACTACGTTTACAACAATAGGTAAGTCACACCCAATCTCCTCCTTTTGAATAGGTGAAGGATCGTTATTATGATCCGGAGTTGCATAACTTCCTCATTGTCGGAACATCCATACACGCTGACTCCCATCTTCCCAAGAAATTTTTTTCCAGCAATAAATGCATCTTCCTCAAGCTCTTCCTTTTGAATAGGTGATTGATCATTATTAAGATCAAGGCTTGAGTAATCTACACTAGCGTCATCAAAAGTTTCTAAAGGTTGGTCCTTTTCAACACAATCATCTTCATTTTCGGACTCACCATAATAAGAATCTTCACGGTTTCATAACCTTTATCCCGACGTCGTTTAAGTTCCATATGAATAGTCCTACTAATTTCTCGCGACAAGCTCTTCCGAGTCTCCATCATCCTCCAATTTGTATAATTTCTCTGCAAGTTTCTTGACGCTCACACGCTTACCACCGTTGATAGAGTTTCTAGACGACATCTCCTCTTTTGGAAAAAGTGAAGGAAAAACACGATGAAGAGGAGTATATTCCAAATTCTCTCGTCTCGCACATTACTAGAAAACAAATTGTTAGATGCATAACTATCCTTCCATCCGTGTGTTTGTCCACTTACATACCCGTCATAAGGTTGTTGATATGTATGAGAATATCCATAAGGTTCTCCAGAAAATTTATCATAGCCAAAATATTGGTTTTGATTGTATCCTAAGGATGGTTGGAAGTTGTCATAATGTTGAGGTTGAAAACCATATTGATTGTTGTAATATGCTTGCTCTTGTCCACCGTACATGGAAAACCCAAGACTGAAATAAGATTCAAAAACTAAGTTAGATACGGAATAGAATCCAACAAAGCAAGAATAAAGCAAAAAGTAAAAATAAAAACAACTAAAATCATCCGTTGCTCCCTAAGAACTTGGCGCTAAAATTTGATGCGTGTCGTAACCACAGCAAATTAATTAATACTTTACTACCTAATTAACTAGTAATATAGGGTAGTCAAGGTCGATCCCACGAGGAGCACGAGATTCTAGTTGTAAAAGTTGTCACTTAAAGGTGTAAAAAGCAAAATAAAAATAAACAAAACAACAAAAAAAATAAAGTTGAAAGCAATAAAAGAGACGAGATCAAGGAATCCTTCTTCGTTATTTGAAACAATGATTAAAGTTATGTTCTTTTCCACTTGTTATTAGTCACAGATTATCACCAACCGTAGAGGATAGCAGTCCGCTTAGCTAGCCCCAAAATCCCCTAATTTCACCGAGTAATGTGGTCCGCTTAGTTATCGATTCTATTCAAAAGAACCACCTTGAGGTCCGCTTACAAGATGTAATTCCTAACGCATTAAGATTTATGAATTTAGGTTTAGTACTAGTAGTTAAACTAATTTCGCTTGGTTCACTTTCTAGCGTTGTTTCTACACACAATTGCTCCACGGAATCCCTCGCAAGGTCTCGTGTTTGCTACTTATGTAAAGAGTCAAAAACGATTACTTATCTCCTAACTTTCACTAGCTTTAGATTAAATCAACAAATCAATTTAGCATGCATTCTAAACAATCTATCAATCAATCATGAATGTCTTTAAGATCACTCCTATTAGTAAAAACAAACGATAATCATGTGAAAACTTCAAGATAAATTAAAACAAAAACTCAAATCATATGTTTAACAACTAGAATTCATCCTCAATCAATAAAATTAACTACTCATGTTAAGAGTTCACACAAAGAATAAGAAAAGAAAAGAATTGTGTGTGTAGAGATGTGTAGAGAGAGGTGTGTCGAAGTTGTGAAAACTTCTCTATTTATAGGCTTCAATATTCTCCAATTCTTCCAAGGATTAGAATCCTTTTCCTTTTGCAATTCAATTTCCAATTCCAAGCTTTTTCAACTCTTCCACCTTCTCTTTCCAAATTTGAGTCCAATTCTCCATCCAATTTCCTAGCCCAAGTCTTCATACCCATGAGAGAAGTCCATAGAAAGTTCTGGAATTTTGCTCGCCGGAAAACTGGGATTATGGCCGGAATTTGGCCGGAAAACGTCGCCGCCGGCCACCTGAAAATTTCTCCGTCGAGAGAATATTCGACGGAATATTCCGTCCGGTCCTCCGTTAGGACTAACGGTCAAACTAGTCAACCGTCAGTCAACAGTTAGTCAAAGGAGAGGGAGTGAGTCAGTGAGTCAACTCGGAGTCAAATCGCTGAGTCAACACCGGGTCAGCTGATCAGATGTGAGTCAGATGAGTGAGTTAGACAGCAGTCAGACCCAGCTGAGCTGAGTGGCATTGGCAGAAGGCCATTGCACAAGCCAAAGCAGTGCTGCGCAATCCTTGTGCATCACCAGCTAGGTCACGGCCAAGATGGCCCTGTGACATCTTCCAGCCATGATGGCTACACTTTCATACATTCTCAGCTTCAACAGCAGCTCCTTTTTCAGCTTCTTGGTTCAATCAACCTCAATCGACTCCTGCAGCTAGCCATCTCAATTCCATACTTTGTAGCTGCAACATGCCTGCACAATCCAGTCTGCCTAGCCTCTACCTTGCCCTGAATCCAGCTGATGCCATTTCCATATTTGCATTTCTTCCACCAGTGCCTGAGCTCAACATCAGCTTTGCATTGCCATTACCATGACCTGTACAGCTAACTCACTCCATCTGACTCTGCTCCTGCCTGCAACACAGCAGTGAGCGGCAGCTCATACCACCAGTTTCATTTTACGCCAGCAACATCAGACCACCTGCAATACTTGTAATGTGCATCTGAGCCTATAACACACCTCACAGTCTGCAACCATTTCAATACATGCACTCTCAGCTCAACTTGAAATTCCCTGTCAAGCCCTCAATCTCATTAACATCATATCACAGACCCATGACATTGGCAACACACATCCCTGCAACACATATTCCTTCATCTCAGATTCAACAGAATTCTCTATTTCCCTGAGCATATCAATTCAAACCCATAACAGCAGCATTATCTCTATTTGAATTCCATTACCAGCAACCCTACAATCAATCCTGCCACTCCTAGCTTCCACCAGTTCACTTTGATATCAGCTGCAAGATACTCACATCCCACCTGACTTCTCGGGGACCATCATTTCTTCACATCATCACCATAACATTACAGCTTCATGACTGGTTCCACCACTGCACTTCACTTCTGCAATTTCCTAACGCCTGCAACACCACTCCTCAAAGCACAACCACCTGCAATTTCTGCAACTTCATAGATCCATCAGACCCCCTTCTTCCAATTTCTCGATTTCAACCAGTGACCACCATCTCTTCCACTCATCCATCATATATTCACCCACAGAAACTCATTGAACTTTAAATTCGAATTTCAGCTACAACCCCATCTTTGATTAGCATCAGATCCCATCACCAAACGATGTTCCACTCAGTCGATGGCAACCCCTCTTCATACTTACTTGAATCTTGGATCTCAACATAACCCATTTCATGGTCAATGACTCAAACAACACAGACCCATATCTCAGACCCCCTTTTCTTAACTTTTGTAAACTCAGAACCTCCATAAATCTCTGAAACCCTTCAAAAACAATAACAGCTTCAATTCAGAGTTCTTCTGTTGAATCAAACCCTAATTTCTCACAGTGATTTCTTCAATTGAATCTCGAATAAATTACAAATTGGTATCACCTGTGTTTCTCGATCTCCATCATCTCTGTCGAGCTTCAGCTTAGTTTCAACAGCAGCAGCTTCAGGAGCCGATGCTTAGATTTCAGGTGAATAGAATGATTGAGAGATAGTCTCGATTTCAGGTTTAGGTTTAAATGACATGGATCCGGGTCGGGTTTGGATCCGGGTACGGTTATGGTAGATGGGCTCAGGGTATGGTTAGGGTAGATGGGCTCAGGGTATGGTTAGGGTAGATGGGCTCAGGGTATGGGTGGATTCAAACACCCACTAAATACACCCCAAGTGCTATTCTCACTCACTTCTTTTGGATAAGGGACACCTCTTTGACCTCCCCTTAACTATTATTGTCCTTCCTTCAGTAACGTGAGTCACTCCTTAACCTTGGCTGGGCTCCATATAGTCTTCGCCCTTGATAAGATGACAAGTTTGCCCTTTTTGCTCAATTTTGATAATTTCTTCTTCTTTTCCTCTGTGCGACTCCAAAGTAGCTACAAAACTCAAAACAAGCGTAAAATACAAAATTCACACGAAAAATAGCAAAGAAAGCATAAACTCTAGATAGTAAACACGGTGTATTCTACACCTATCATGATACAATCGTATTCAAACAAGGCCCGATAGCTTACACCCCCGCAAGCGATTCACTTTACGATACAAGTCATTCATAGCCAACACCTTCACATTCTCAACACCTTGTTCGCTTCCCTCCCTAAGATCAACCCCATCTCCTTCACTTTGTGACCAGAAACAAGTCCGGGAACGGCCATTTCTCGGTTTAGGTAGGACTTGCCTGATTAATCTCTCCAATCTACAAGCACTCACCGCACAGTGCATTTGTTTAAGGTTTAGACTCATTTCTCATCCACACACCCCAAATTACCAAAACGGCAGAAATAGTTTTCACCCATAAATAATTGGCGACCACAGTGGGAGGTTGATCTATCGGTTGCAAAAAATTGAATTCTCAATTTTTCGGTTTTCATCTCGCGATGTATCCTCACCAGGAAACCACAGGTGGTTCAGATACCATGGAAAGTATAGCTAGAATGTTGGAAGATGTCTTGGCAAATCAAGTTGTTATCGCTAGAAGACAGAGCGAAACATTCCGCCTTTTGAATGATATAACAGCACAATTACAAGGAGGGTCGACAGACATCTACTCAGACATTGCGAGAAACGCTGGATCCTTAGCCAGGGTTCACACCTTTACCGGTGGAGAAGCAAAAAAGAGCGTGTAATCGCGGGGAGACTCGGGAAAGATGAACAACATGGTCCGACCCAATAATGAAGACTCGAGGCTCCACATAGGAAAGGACTTGTCCGGAGTACTACAACGTCGCCGGATAAAGAAGAGAGCCTACGGCCTACGGAGCCTGCTAGAAGATTTATATCTCAAGACTCTTGTTGAAGCCAGAAGACTGTCCAATCTGCATCGACACTGTCAACCAAGCGAAGAAATGCTTGAGGAAGGAGAGATCAATCAAGGAATACGTGAATACGAGGGATGGGAGCGTTCAATTCGATCACTCGGCGGTGATATTACGACACCTTCCACATCCCTTTACCCTGCAAGCGATCCGCAGATATGATGGCACTCACAAGTCTTCCAACTTCATCACGAAACGTGCTCCACATCAAAACCATGTAGAGACACCACAACGCCCCGAACGCGGGGAAGAGCTAGACTCGAAGTACCTACACTTTCCGTTCCCAATGGAAAATATTTTGGAGTTCTTGGAGGCGTGGAGTGTGAAAATGAGAGAGGTGGAGCTACCTCATGTATGGCGTCCACCAACTGTTCAAGAAGTAATGGACCCGAGGTATTGTCATTTCCACCGGTTCCTTCACCACCCTACCAGTGAATGCAACGCTTTGAAAAGCATTGTTCAGAAGAAGCTTAATTCAGAGGAATAGCTTTCCCTATCTGGGAGATTAATGCGGACGATTTCCTTAGAGAGGCTACTTCGGTTTGATACAAGTAAGGCTTCAAAAGCAAGTAAGTTCTACTCAACAATTTTACAAGAAATATAGTTTTAGAATTCACTGGGGACTTGGCATCCCGCACATAGAGAAAGAGGCTCAATGATCAAATGTCATGTTTGTTTCCATTCATACTTCCCTTTTATCCGACATTTGCAATTTCATATGACATGTGCAATCATTCATGACCAAGATGCAAATTCCATTTAAAATAACCTCTTTCAGAAAAGTTATTCACAAAACTATCTCAAAATAAACCAATTCAATTACCTATTAATTCAAAACGGAGAAGTCAAATTATGAAAGGAAATCCTCACTATCACTCAAAAAGAAAAAGAAGAGACAAGTATATGGCACGAATCCTTCAAGGAAAGTCCTTGTGACAAATCGTCCTTACGGGCAAGAGCGACTTTCATCCTTTGAAGTACTGGCACTGCTTGACTTCAACTCCTCAGACAACTTTTCAACCTCTTCTTCCTGGCGAGTAACACATTTCTGCAGAAGGGGCTTCACCTTGTAATTTCGGAGCTCTGAATCTCGGAGAACCCTTTGAGGAACCAAGGAGCATTGAAGTCGTCTTTGCACAAACACATCTCGATGGCACTTCCAGTCTTCAATCATCTCCTCAGAAACCGTTCGACCAGTTGTGACGCTCATCCCATGGATAGAAAATAAAGCCTCCTGAACGCGGTTGACCAATGCAAGATGACTTTTGAACCTCGTAGTGGTAGCAATGTGGCCGTGTTTCTCTCATATCGCCGTGTACAACTCTTTGAACCGAGCTGGCACACTGAATCCTCCAACCAACACATGACCTGGATAAGGGACAATGAAAGGAGGATCGAACAAAGCTCGAGTTGCGCTACCAATACTTCACCAGTCCACAGGAGCCTTGTCGGTTGCGGGAGGTCTTTCGAAGAAGTCGCCACGACAGACTTTATTGATTGGAACCTGCTCGAACGTTCTTGAGGGAGTCACCTCAACAATAGCGGATGTTGCCTCTCTTACATTCCTCCCGATATCTACTTCGCTCTGGGTGCTAATTTCCATCACGGCCCCATCAACAAGATCACTTAGGGAGGCGCCTTGTCCAACCGAGCTTGCATCATCTCTGTCATGGTCTGGAAAAAGAGCGGTTTCGCTAGACTTCTCAGCATGAAGATCAGTACCGCTAGACTTCTCAGCATGAAGATCAGTACCGCCAGACTTCTCAGCATGAAGATCAGTACCGCCAGGCATCTCAACATGAAGGCCAACATTACCATCCTTCTCATTCTGAATACACGTCAACCTTGTGAAGACATTCTCTTTCGGAATTCCCTGATTTCAAGCAAGGATCACTCTTAGAAGAATTTACTCTGGAGAAATAAAGGAATCAACAGAAAGAGATTTAAATACCTGCATATTGGAGGAATTGAGGATCACCGAACCACATGCCTGCCTCTTAGATCTCTCTTTTGCTTGGGGACCGCAATCCTCGCCCGGTCCGTTTGGCTGGAAGTGGCCTCAACCGGAAATGCTTCTTCAGGACGTCATAAGATGGCTCACCACGGGAATCTGTCACAACATCCTCCGAGAATTCTTGGAAAGCCAACAGTTGCTTCCCCCAAAATTCCTTATACTTGTCGATTACCACCGAAGTTTCTCCCAATAGGCGAGAGAAAGGAAGACTCTGCGATACCAAGAACACGTCAACATCAAAGATACCCGGGAGGAGTTCTTTCGGAGCCTCCGACGGACGGATAAATGGAACACCCTGGTCAAATCCCATTTGGCGAGCAGCCCTATCAATGTTGTACGGAGTCACAGTAAGAGCTTCGTTGAATAAAGACGGGATATATCCCGGAATGCAGCTGTCGTGAGCAAATAAGTTCTCCAAATTTCATAGTGTTGGCATTCGTACGCAACGCAACATCAGGACCGTCAGAAGCAATAGCAAAAGTATTCGGCTGAGCAATGGAAGAGTGGATCGGCCCCATGGACGGAAAGTTACAGAAGACACATTATCAAAGATATCCACGAGTTTCGCACCGGTTATGGGACGCCTCCTCTGCCAACGAAGTATTCTCGAGCCACCATACAAATTGCCGAGCGAAGTTGCAGGAACAGGAGCATAACTTTTGAAATGTTCCCACAAGAATGCCCGAAGAAAAGCGAAGTGGACATACGACTCCACCTTCTTGTACCCGTTGGAAACATGCATATCCATTGCTAAGGCGTCCAGATGAGAATACAACGATCCAAGGAACAAGGCACCTAAGGGAAGAACTTCGCCTTTTGCTAGCTTTATAGCAATCTTAACCACAACACCCCTTATGGTTTTCTTTCCAGAACCGTTGTCATATATATCTCTGGATAGCCACAAAGACAGGAATGCAATCACCGAGCTCGTTTTCCAACTCCTGATTCGGCTCTGGGTCTACAGGAGACCATTCCGATACCCACCGGGTGTAAAAGCATCTTGTGTCTTTTTTCTCCTCCTTGTCCGGATACGTCGATTCTGCCACCTTTTTGGAGTATAGTGTCATAATCACGTTGTTCCGTGTCGAAAGCTCATAATAAAGATTCCCAAAGCAATAGCGGGTTCATCAATGCAGCTACGCTTTCCAGAGTAATAGTCATCTCTCCCCATCTAGATATAGATGTATGAGTAGAAGGACGCCACCAAGAAATGAAAGTAATCAAGCTGCTGCAAACATCTTTCTTAATTTCAAGAGTAGCAGATGCCATGACTGCATTGAGGATTTGCGCTTTGGTCAAATTGGCTTTAACGTCCTTATTATTCAACATGCGCCTCATCCATCCTTCATAAGAAGCCAGTGGAGTATGACAAGTCTTGAAGTCGATAGGAGATTGCGGATATTCATTTCTTTGAAGACAAAACCTCATCACAAGTCAGAAGAAGAAGATGGATCAACTTCTATATTTTCCGAATCGAAAGCATGACTATCCCGTGAGAGGGATGTTTCCTAATGTTTGGAAAAGACAAGGTGAACAACTCATCAGCAATGTTCGGCATATCTTTGAAGTTGTCAACACTTCCCGACTTGGCACCAACATTATCTCCAGAAGACATATCAACAGGAGTTCTTTTCTTCATTCTACAATAAATACAGGAGTCAGTACTTGTATAAAAACACACGATACGTGCGCAAACTGCATTCACGTTGGAATGTACAAGGCTGGGATTGGGTCCAAACACCGGCTCAAGTTTCAATTAGGTATTGGTTTCAAGTCAGGTATTGGTTTCAAGTACCGGTATTGGTTTCAAGTCTGGTATTACTCAAGCTTCAAGTCCGGTATTGGTTTCAAGTCTGGTATTACTCAAATTTCAAGTCCGGTGTTGGTTCAGGGCACAAGGCTAGTATAAGGTCGACTTTTAGTCAAGCATGTGTGGGTGGGACCCACGTACGGATCAAACGCACATGGTGGGACCGCATTCGTATGCACGTATTATAACACGGTTTTCTTATGAAAATTGTGTTTATGAAATTCAAGCCAAATTTCTCTCCAAGCTACAACCTAAGAAACTAGGTTTTGCATGCAACGATGGAAGAAGAAGCAAAAACGGCATATTCATGGGCTCGCGGAACTAAACAATTCTAGCAAAATGGGCGGTTTTACTATCTTGATGAGAAGCTGAGCATGATGTATCTATCAAAAGATTTTTACCTAAGAAATTAGGGTTTTTCCAAAAAAAAAAAAAAAAAAAAAAAAAACTTATGAAACGGACGGCATGGACGGACGGCGGACGCGATCGGCGATCGATCGCGGCAGCGGCAGTGGAGATCACGCACGGGAGCTGGCCGAACACAAAAAAAAAAAAAAAAAAATCTCGTGAGAAAAAGAAAAGGGGGTTGGTCTCTTTTATAGACAAAAATTAGAAGAATCCCAATAGAACAAGGATTCCTCTTTTATTTGGTTTCCTCTTTTGATTCAAATACCCAAAGAAGGAAATCGGTCCCACCAAAGGATTCCATACAAGCACAACGGCATGGACAACTAGCGGTCGGTCAATACTCTTAGGGTAAACTTCCTTTATCTGTCTTTCTCACATATGTATGTCACCATCTCATGCCTACCCCACAATAGTGTAACCATTATGTGCTAGGCGAGGGGACTTAATGTTGATGGTGGATTTTCAATTAAGGTTAAAATTGTAAAAACCGAAAATTATGCGCTAACATCTTGTAAAAGATAAAGCCATTAATAAGTGTTGAATACTTCTTCACTTTACTAATTCACCTAGAATGGAGCATGTGACAACAATCCCATTCGTGAATTAAATACACGAAATTCATCCAGGTTGGAGCATGTAGCAACAATCCCATATACCCCGTGAATTTATAGCATTATTAATTAATGCGTGAGCAGCCTTGTATTTCCTGTACTCATTATCGGTGTGGCATGACGACCGAGTGTTGCTCTCGTGAGCAACACGAACCTCCAAACATTATAATGAAAGCATGTACGAAATACCCGCACAGCCGCAACTCTCGGTGTGTTATACTAGCCCGATTGAGCATCCGGTATGTACGTATCGATGCTGGATACGATCTCATTCATCTAACTTCACCAGCATGATTGGATGGCCCAGATCAATTCCATAACCCCCAAGTAGGTATGGAATATTGTTGCCGAACCAACGCGGACCGCATGGTCGGCCTCCAGTTGGCATAGCTTGCCAAAACGTCCAAACCCGAGAGCGATATGGGCGGAAAACCCTAAATTAGGGTTTGTGGCACATTACATGTGTCACAAAAAGTCTCAACCATCCATCTTCGCGGTATAGATGGATGGTGTAGATGTAGATTCAAAAGGCCCGAGCATGTCAACACAATCACCGTGGGCCCGCCTACATACCGACCAATCGGTCGGGACCAACCATGGTTGGTCATCCCCATTAAACGCCCGAATAAAGCATGGTTACACGGCCGTGAAAGCCAAAATTAGGGTTTTGAGCATCACGAGCGTCCATCTTCTCCGGCACGAATGGAGGGCCCAAGATTATATTAAGGTGTCCGGTCATACCAACATGACCACCGTGGACCCATCAATCTCCTCACCTGGTCGGCCAAGGCATACCATACCTGGTTATCCCAAATCGTCTGCCCAAACTAGCGTGGATACACTTCCCAATTGCAAACTAATCTCGACCACTCAACTTCGCGGACGATTTGAGTGGCTCGGATCACGTTTTCATGGGACATCGAGTATAGGCGTGAACACCAGCCTACCATCTACACGCCACCGGACCGATCGGCCAAGACCGACCAAGATTGGTCATCTTGGAACGCGCGCACTGAAGTGGGCATGATGCGCGGCTTTTGCGGCACCAGATTTATGTTGCAAAATCGATCTCAACCACTCCTCTTTACCTAGGTCAAATTGAGTGGCCTAGATCGCACCTTCATGAGACAAAGTGAGGTATGGACGTGTACAGGAATCTTTGTCTACACGCATGCCCGGTCGGTCCTTTCCAAAACACTTCCCATGCTTGGTTTCGACCAAGCTGAAGAGTGATACTGCGCACCTCTTCAAAAACCTAATTCCATCAACGGTCGAGATGAGTGTCTCAAAGATCATCTCGTCCGTCCAACTTCACCGGCTTGGTTATACAACCACAGTCGGGAGTTAATTGGTCGAGTAAGGTGTCTTGGTGATCACCACCCGTCACTTTACCACACCATGATGCAGTACTGCATAGAATACACACGATACTTCACAAGTATCGACCTCCTGAATAACACAGTTATTCAATTTAGCATTACATGCTACCTTTTGTGGGTCCCACGACCCACACATTCCAGACATCAATCATGTCATAAACTGGGGGATACATACTGGGGTATTGGTCTGGCGATTTACAACGTGTAGCGCACAACGCGCCATCACAAGAGCGTGTCAGGAAGTCATGGACGGTTAAGTGATGATGGGAGAAGTGGGCAAGCCTGGTCGTGTGACACTAACACATTACTCCACTACTCCATCACTCCACTTTCTCCACTTCCCACGAGATACGAAGGTTAGGCTAAAAGACTTGTATAAATAGGTTCTCCATCCTATTTTTTAAAAAGAACAAGACAAGACAAGTCCAGACAACAGAGGAAAGTGTTGATACAATCGTAACACCGGAACTGATAGCTTACACCCTGCAAGCCAGTTCAGCTTTCTGATACAAGTCATTCATAGCCAACACCTTCACATTCTCAACACCTTCTTCGCTTCCCTCCCTAAGATCAACCCCATCTCCTTCACTTTGTGACCAAAACAAGTCTGGAACGGCGATTTATTAGTTTAGGCCGGACTTGCACAGATTGATCTCTCGAATCTACAAGCACTCACCGCGCAGTGTATTTGTTTAAGGTTTAGACTCATTTCTCATCCACACACCCCAAATTACCAAAACCGGCAGAAATAGTTTTCACCCATAAACAGTTTGATATCACTACACAAACCATCCTTTGTTTTTTTATCCGAAACTTTAGCTACCAAAAATCATATGCATTTTATCGCACAATCATTTCAATTTCAGAATCATTTCTTTGTCCCCTAAAGTTGGTAGGAGGGGAGGATTATGCTTAATGTGGAAAGATAACTATGATGTGCAAGTCATCTTGCATTGCCAGAGTTATATACACGTTCTTATTACACCCCCGGCACCTGAACACCCTTGGTTGTGCACGGGCATCTATGCTCCTCCGCACGCAGTTGCAAGAAAAGATTTTTGGCATGATTTCCCATCAATTTTTTCTAACATCAATGCACCATGGGTCCTTATTGGCGATTTTAATGAAGTAATTGGCCAAATGGAGAAAAAAAGGGGGCAGACAAGTAACGTATGCACAAACCCAGCCATTTCTTAACGTAATTGATCAAATGGGACTCATGGATCTGGGATTTCGAGGCGATTCGTTCACCTGGACGAACAATCAAAAAGGACAAGATAACATCCTGGAACGGCTTGACAGAGCAATGGCAACTCAGCATTGGCGTACATCCAACCCAAATGCAGGTGTTACTCACCTACCGAGAATAGCCTCGGACCATGCCCCAATTCTGCTCCAAATTAGAGCAATCGACTGGTAAGGGAGCAAGAACTATAAGTTTGAGCATTTATGGCTTACCAACCCACAACTGCAACAAGTGGTGAATCGGCATCGAACATGCTTCATGATGCGGATCCCACGGTGAATTTGCAGCTCAAGCTCATTTCAACGAGCGAAATCCTTACCGAATAGAACAAGGAGACTTTCGGACATCTTCCTACCATGATCAAGAAATCAACGGAGCAAATCAAAATGGCTCAACATCAATGTGCCACCTGTGTTGGAAATGATTTGACATATTGGCAACTCCATGAAAAACAGCTCATAGAACAACACATGACTTTACTTGATTGCCGCGCAACGTATTGGCGACAAAGATCAAGAATTGAATGGCTACAATCGTGCGATCGTAACACTACTTTCTTCCACACAAAAGCAACAATCCACCGAAGTTGCAATAACATACAACAACTTCAAGATCACCAAAACAATTGGGTTACTGACAAAGATGCCGTGGTTGGACTAATTATCGATCACTTCACTGATCAATATACGGCTCCAAAACAGTGATCGATGAGAGCCTATTTTCAGCAATAGCCCCAAGGTTAACACCCAGCCAATGCGCTTCGCTGACGAAAGAAGTAACCCCTACAGAGATCAAAAAATCCCTTTTCTCCATTGGCTCTGAACGTGCTCCAGGCCCGGACGGATACACTAGTAAGTTTTTCAAAGTTTTTTTGGAAACAACACATACACATCTAATAGAGATGGTGGTGCGTGGTTTTTTCAATTCCTTCAATATCTCTTCTACGATTTTGTCTTCTTGGGATTTAAGGGTTTTTTTTTTTTTGTTTAAAGCTCTACTTTTGCTTTTTGTTTTGCAGGTATCCTCAGATCATTCATATCATGTATCTGTTGTGGCTGTTGTACCCGCGTGATACTTCAAACAATATCAAGGTACAAACTCATTCTTGCAATTTTTCATATCAAAAAAAAGAAAAGGAAAACTCATTCTTGCAAATATTGTTGCAATATAAATCAAACACCATAATTGTTTTTTTGTTTCCTAGCCCCAGGTCCAAATGCTGCTTTTTTGCACTTATTATTGCTTCACATGTTACTAAATCAGTAAATAGTGGGTTGCTCAATTTCTCATTACTGAACAGTGATCATGTTCATATGATTGTTTTCTGGGTTTTTTTTTTCTTTTTAAGGCTTGATGCAACCTTCTTATGTAGGGAGTTGGGATTAATCGATCTGTATTAGCTGAAATAGTTTTAATGGGCTTTAATATTTGAATCTTAGTCATTCATTCTCCCTATTCAAGCTATGCTAATGGTTAAGAAAGGGAGAACAATTACAGTTGAAGAAAACTACGTGGCAAACCTGAGGAGCTTAACAGTTTGTTGACTTCAATAGCTCTCTCATTGATCTCCTTCTCTCTGCTGTTAATTCAAGCCTTGCTGCATAAGGTAATTAAACCTCATCTTTTATAGAGTTAGTGAATCTTTATGCAATTGCCTATTTCAGTTGAGTTTTAATATGTTTTGGTAGATCCTGCTGTACTTTTTCACGTTACTCTCTAGATGAAGAAATAACAAACTTTCGTACTCGGTTTTACAGATTTATGCTACGCGAGCCACTCAATTTATTTAAAATCCACGGGCTACCAATGCATTAAAAGTGATCAATTATTAGACATTTACTTTCCTTTATTTAAAAATCTAAAAAATCTTTAGAGATTATATTTGCTATTTTTTGTATGACTATGCATTGATGAGTGAGAACTTATCATTGAGATGACTAATATTAGGTTGTATTTGTGACTAACTAATGACCAAAAATGCTCTAAAGATTGCGTTTATAACCACAATTACTTGCTTTCATGTAAAAAAAAAAAAAAAAAAAAAAACACTTACTTTTTTGGTTATTTGTATAGATTTTGCGTTTGAATCATAATGTCAAACAAAATTAATTAATATTTTGTATAGATTTTGGGTTTTGAATCATAAGGTCAAACAAAATTAATTAATATACTGTATTTTTTGTTTTCGCCTCTGTAGGTTCATTGAGAAGGGTATTACACCGATAACTACTACCTCCCCCACTTTTGTCATCTGATACAATACTTGAAATAATTAATTTACTGTATTTTTTTGTTTTCGTCTCTACAAGTTTATTGGGAAGGGTATTACAAGCTTATAAAAAGAAAAACAGGAAAAAAAAAGGGTATTACACTGATAATTATTACCTCCTCCACCTTTGTCATCAGATACAATACTTTTTTTTTTGATGGAAACATGAAATTTTATTAACTAGCAAATATAATACATAAGATTTACAATTTCCGTGTGTTCGAAAATGCTATAAAGAATGCTAGTTTTCTGAATTTTCAGTTGCAATTTGGTCGACATATGCTGAAGGTTTTTGATCCTTGCTTCTTTAGCTAGGTAATCAGCAGCGGAGTTAAACTTCCTTGTCGTAAACTTTGCCTGAGCCTGAGGAAGATCTTTCAACATTACCTTGGTTTCCTGCAAAGTGTTTTCTGCTGTCCAAGAGGGATTTGTGCTTGCCATATTTATATTATCTACTAGCGTCTTATAATCAGAAACTATTGAAACACTTGATAGAATATTTTCTCTTAGCCAAGTGACAACTTTTAACAAAGCTATCGATTCCGCATGTAAAGCCGAAGAAGTTTTCCCTGAACCAGCTGAAATGTGCATAGAATAAAGGCATATCCCATTGAAAGGTCTTCCTTTTTAAATGAAGCATCTGAAAAGATAATCCAATCTGTTTTTAAATCTGACCATTTGTAATTGTCCATTTTCTTTCTTTGGCCACTTAATCCTTTTTTGAATTGTATTTGAAGGAATAAAATTTAGGATTAGATACAATACTTGAAATACGTAAGAAATACAAAAAGATCAAAAATTACAGGCTTGGCCCATTTTGGTATTGATCAACAATGATAAGTAACACACTAAAATGCCAAGAGTGTGAGCAACGGACGGACGGTTGAGGATTAGGGGTTACCCGCGTCCAAACCGTCAATGTTGCAAATTTAGAAAACCCAACCGTGTCCGGCCCAATCACCCACGGATTTCACATATGCTGATCAATGGGTGAACAGATCGGATGCGGATTAACCGCGGATTTAATCAAAAAAAAAAAAAGTTCAGAAACTAGAAACAAGTAAGAAAACTAGTCCCCGGTAATCCATGTAGGACACCAGCATACCAAATATGCAGGCATTTCATATATATTATCCGTGCGCCTAAGGTTTAAGACACCAGAAAGGCTTTTCCTTTATTGTATTACTAACCTCGGTCATATGAAGGAAAAGAAAGTTCTATTCCAAAATTGGCTAGCATCAGTGTCTGAATTTTTTCAAATCAATAGCAAATTAGCTGCAAAATTTTGTTAACCTTCCTTATAAATGAGTGAAGGGCTACCCAAACTGGCTACCCAGTAATACTCACATCTAGAGAATGATGCCACCAACAGTCCTAAGCTTCTGTCTGCAAGTATCTCTCGTTTCACCAGCCAACACACATCTAAGAACACTTCAGATATTATCCTTAATATTCATATATAAAATGCATACTTCATATATTATCCTTAATATTTCTATTAAATTTCCTTATTACCCTACGGTGCGGGGAATCCGCGGATTTCAAAGTCCAACCGCAACCAAACCTGTAAAAGTGTGGTTTTGAGAATCCCATCCGTGTCCGGCCCATAGATTTTGCGGATTAGGTTTCACCCGCAATTTTACGGACGGATACGTATGAAACCCGCGGTTTAGGTTTTTATGCTTACCCCTAGCCGAGACTGTTAAGAAGTAAGATCATTATAAGAAGTAATTCAGGGGGCAGTCATTGTTCAGAATAATTTAAGAGCAACATAAAGACATATTTGCATGTTTAAGTAGATATGAGACTTGATGACCTGGTCGTGTTTTCTCAACTAACAACACTAGCATCATACATCTGTTTATCCCATTTGATACCATATTTTTCGTGGATTTTTATTTCCATCGTAGATACAATGCATTGGCAACATGGCGTGCGCTTGATAACATTAGTGATGTGGTTTTAGATGGAATATGGGATTACTTTGTTGAAGTGTGCCACTTTGGATGGTCACACGACCTTAATATGATTTCATCAATGAAGGAAATTTAATTGGGGAGACGAAAGTCTTAGTCGAATATGGAATAATATCCCGGTTGCTATATGGTGGTGTATATGAAAAGAGCAAAATGCAAGAAACTTTGATAACAAAAAGAAAACTTTGGCAAGTGATAGGTGTAGAATACACCGTATTTACTATCTAGTAGTTACGCTTTCTTTGCTATTTTTCTTGTGAATTATGCACTTTACGTGTGTTTTTGAGTTATTAGGTACTCTGGAGTCGCACGGAGGAAAAGAAGCGGAAATTACTCTATTTGAGCCAAAAGGGCAAAATTGTCATTTCATAGGCGAACACTATCCGAGGCCCAGCCAAGGTTAAGGGGCAAATATATTTGAAGGAGTACTACATAGTGATCGAGACTAGGTTAAGGGGTTTACCATCCGGGTGACCCTTATCTCAAGTCTTTGGGTGTACGAATCCGCCCCATTTATAACCCAACCCCGAAATATTAATTCTCAATCATTTTCTTTGTGCGAAATCAAAATTGAGAGAGCAGCCATGGAACCGAGAAATTGAGATGAAGAGAAGGAAGAGTCTGCTGACTTGAAAATTGAGAGAGAAAAGGATTGGAACCACCTGAGAGTTAGAGAGGCGGCCATGGAGTTCAGAGATGAGAGGAAACGATGGCGAATGTTGCTACCACGATGGATCTGAAGCCATGAGGAAGAGTTCGAGAAATTGAATCGGGAAATTGATGGTTCGAATCTGTGAAGTAAGGGTTTCAGTGATGAACTGGGAGGAGCAAATGTTTGATTTTTGAAAGAATTGAAGATGGGTTTGATCATAGTTGCTGAGATCGATGGTGGAGATTCATGAGTTCTGAGATAAATGAAGGGTTTGGGGATGAGATGATTGTGTATTTCAGGTGAAGTTGTTGATGTTAAGGAAGGGGTGAATCGATTGAGATGAACACAGAAAAGAAGGAATGGGTTTGCTTGAGGCCTGAGCTTGTGAATCGAATGAAAATTTGAGGGCTCTGAGATCAGGTAAATGATGGTGAAGTATGGCTCTGAGCTGTTGCTGATGGATAGGAGGAGGTGGTTAGGAAATGGCCAAGAGTTGGGGCTGTTCAGGTCATGAAATTGCAAGGTGCAATGGAAGCAGCTAGACAACTTGGCATTGGCTGAATGGGTGACTGCAATGGGTCTGTGTATGAATTGCAGTTGTGTTGATATGTTTGAAGCCAGGGACTTTAGTCGAGTGCACTGAAATTGCAGTGATGGATGAAATGTATAGGATGGCAGTGTGCAAATAATTGGTTGCAGGGGACTGAGTTGATACAGCTGCTACAAAGCTCACATCAGGTTGCAATGCAAATTTGGTATTGGGTTGGTTTGAACTGAGTGCAAAGCTGGTGATGGTTACAGTAGAGTTCTGTGGAAATGTGAGTTGAGTTGCAGCCAAGGCTAAATTGGCTGTGACAGTGATGAATCTTGTGATGGAGCTGCAGTGCGGGCTAGAAGTTTCTGGGATTTGAGACATTGCAGGTTGTGAAGCTCAAGTGTTGCAGGCATGAACTTGAGATGAGTTGAGTGATGCTGCTGATGGCAATGCAGCTGCAGGATGAGCTGGAGCAGTGAAGCTGGTGCTGTGAGCTTGTTGAGGTTGCAGTGGCTGGTGCTGATACTTAGAATTGGTGGTGCACTGGCCAGATATGGAGATGATGCCTAAATGGGTTATGAGTCAGGCATTAGTGCAAGATGAGCTGAGGTCAGGTGCAAGTTGAGTGTGGTATTGTGCAAGAGGATAATTGGTGTTGGCTGTGTTAAGTGCAGGTGGCCTTGAGCTGACAGGGTAAAGCATGAGTTGGTGGTGACAGAGACTGCAGTTTGTTGTAAAGCTGTACACTGTGGAGTTGATGGTCAGAGCATGGATGGAGATTCAGAGATGCAGCTGGCTAGGTTAGGTTGATGCTTGAAGTTGAATGATTACAGGGCAGGATGCTGATTTGCAGTGTAGCCATCATGGCTGGAGTTTGAGATTAGGCTTGCAATGGCTCTTGCCAAGCCCAGTCAGACTGAGTTAGCCCCAACTCAGAACTTACTCAGGTCTGACTCCTGAATTGAGTCATCTGGCTCGGTAATTCTCCCTGACTCGGTACTTGACCGAGTTAACCCACTGATCTGGACTGAGTTGACCCGCCGGTCCTGACTCGTTGACCGGTGGCCGGGTGGACTTTGCCGGCCACCTGAGATATATTTTCCGGCCAAGTTTCGGCCACAATCCCAGTTTTTCCGGCGACCACTTTTGGGGCGTATTTTCTACACGGGTTTCTCCTTCTTATGGGCTTGGTGGATTCTCATCTAATGGACTTTGAAGGCTAGACCTAATTTTAGAAGTTGGAGAAAAGCTATAAAGGGAAGGTCTTCTACAACTTATATGATATCTTTTTCTTGGAATTTTTGGAGAGCCACTTTTGTTTACGCTTCTAGGGTTTGGTTTTGTTCTTCTTCTTCCTTGTTTTATTATTGAATATTGATGATGATGAACTCCATAGCTATGAGTAGCTAAACATCTTATTGGTTATGGGATAAAAGTTGATTTCTCAACATGCTTTTGATTCAATGAATTAGTTTTGTCTCAGTAATTATTGTTTGTGATTCACAATTAATAGTGTTATAAGATTTGAAAACTTGTTAGGTTGAGTCCGGAATCAATCCGATTTGTGTTCATCTCTAGAGCTATATTAGGGTTTTCAATACGAAAACGTTGTTTATCCCTGATTCTAAGTAGCATAATTGTGGTTAGTGCTTGTAGTGATATATCCTACTAGTCACAAGTGAATCATAACTTTTGTTAAAACGTTTAGTGCTTTTACACATTCGTTTGCATTGATGAGTCTTATTCCATAAAACTTAATGCTTTTAGGGAGTTAAACTTAATTGTGCTTTTACACTTTAGGTTGCTTTCTATGAAGAATTCACATATGCATCTTTTAATGTGGTTGTGATGAAAACAGGGAATTAACGGGTTATACTTGCGATCAAGGTATCCTAGGACTTTTAATAAATACGAGATTAAAATACCAATTCTAATCATTGATGAAAATACATGTTTGTGAATGATACTATCCCGTGACCAATATCTCCTCCTTATTGATTTCTCGAATTACTTACTTTGCTTTTAATTACTTTTATTTGCTTTCATACAACAAACATACCCTGGGTTACTTTAGAAACTGAAATTTTATAACAAAGAAAGCCTCTCTGTGGATACGAACTCTTTCTTATCGCTTACTATATTCATATTTAGTTGATTGAGAAAGTGAAATTATATTTGACGGATTGACAACCGACCAGCAAGCCTCATTAGAGATATCAAATTACTAGCATTCTTTTGGGCCAAATCGAACACAAGAATGTTAGGGTTTACGGCAAATATTGTGATTTTTTTATGGGATTCATTTTACCGGCCTCCGTAGTTCTTTTTGTTTTTTACTTGGGTAGCCGAATTCTTTTTCGGTTCCCCATTTTTTGTTCGGATGTAATCATTGGGTTAAGGTACCCCCCTTAAGCGCCTTATTTCAATGAAATTTCTATTTAACCCATCAAAAAAAAAAAAAAAACTTGGACCTGTTAGAGATGGGTTACTATAAACTAATGTGTTACACGGGATGCAACTCCAAATAATTAAATTACCAAAAATATATCGAATAACCCAGCTCTAAGTTATTTCTTGCATCCGTGCTGGTAAAATTGAAAGGTGATGTGCTTTGACGTTGGTTATTTAATTTTATTTTACTATTAATTTGTGTTTTGAACTGTATAATATAATTTAAGTCTAGACATCAAAGGTGCACCTGAATTTTTTTATGTCTGTGATATTCCATTGTCTTTGTGTGTCTAATTTTAGATGGGGATGAAGCTATTGTTGAATCACCATGTTGGAGAATCTATTTAGTTGTATCCATTGCAGTCGACCAGAATGCATACTCTTTGTATCGATTTAGGTGGTACCTGGTACAGTTGAAACTTATTGGTAAAGGTATGTAGATGCTTTTGGTATCCATTGAAGTCGACCAAAATACATACCTTTGTGTTTTGTGTCTCTCGGTAAAGGTATGTAGATGCTTTTGGTATCTTGAACTGTATGCTTTCGGTAGCTTCGTAGTACCACTACCATCAGTGCAATTGAAACTTATTGGTACAGTTGAGAATTAGTCAAAGAGCAGCACCATTCAGCTACCCAAATTCTATGAGTCGTTCGATCTATGGATACTCTTTTGAAAATTTGTACTAATTCTATGTGCACTTAAACCATTCAATGAAGTATACATGAACTAACATTTTTATTTCTTGCATCGTGGGTGAAAAAAATACAGTATTTCTTTAAACATGGGATTTGGAAAATGGGAAAAAGTTCACCTTCGAGATTATCTTATTTTACTGATTGCCAAGATGTATTTGTTTTGGCTCCTTTTTTGACCTTGCATCTTTAAATTTAGTTCCTACTCGTAAAGTCAGATGTCCAATAAACGACAATGCAAATAGATCATATGAACTTATGGCCAACTTATGTGTTGTAGGAAAGGACCGCATGCCAGAAGGATCACACAATTCGAGCTAGGAAGGTTTGTAACATTATACATTTTCAGTGTCCACAGTTATAAGACTTTATGAAAACTATATATCACCAGAACATGGGTACGTACACATATATGCAAAATAAGATCATTATCACGAGTTAATAAGAAATTATAAGAAAACCAAGTATTATTTTTTTTCTTTTTTTTGCGAGGAAAGAATCACCCAAGTTTGTTTTAGCATTAACTGTTTAATGTGTAGCTTAAGCTTTTTATAGTCCTTCCCCTAATTTTTATACCAAACACACAACAAAGCATGTTTAAAGACTTTCCCTTAGTCTTAGATTTATTCCTTCTCAAAAAGTATTGGTGCTTGAAAAGACGAGAGTACCCAAATATACCTCAATCTAAAAAAATTTCACCTATAAGTCATTTCTCCGAAAGTGATTGTTTATGGACCGAGTCGAGACAATTGTGACTACTAATTTTCCCATAGTCTACGTAATGTATACAGCTCAGATAATCGGATACTAAGTAGTATTGATGCCTCTGTTGAACTGATAATGCTAAGTAATAAAAGATATTCAAGATCACAATAATAACTAAGAACACAAATATAACGTAAATGCTACTAAGTTATCATGAGACACAAGAGATTACGTGGTTCGACTTTCGTCTACGTCCACGGGATAATGAGTGATTGTTTGTATTAAGTTGTGGTGGTTACAAAGATCTTAAATGCTTCCCAAAGTAATAAAGAGAACTCAAGTTGAAGTAAAAACTTAAGTTCTAAACATTAAAGAGGCATAAGCTTAAGGCTATATCTTCTCTCCTAGATCTTGAATGGCTTGGTTTGTTGGTGAAGCTTGGTATTTATAGCCCCTTCTGCTCCAGGTATATCTTTGCTGTATTTGGATCCATCGTTCCCTGATATACCTTCCGTACAAATGGTACCTTCGTTCACCGCGTGGTTTCTCCAGTCGGGTTATGCCACCTCAGCTGACCCACGCTCCTTCGGGAACTTCCCAGCCTCAGTACAGATTGTACCTTCGTTCACCGCTAACTTTTGCCAATCAGACTCGGCCACATCATTTCTCTCCACGTGCTTTGATTAAGCGTGTAGATAAGAGATTTGTGCAATTAATGTTGATTAGATATGTCATCAACCTCTGTCCCTTCGCCAGCTGCCTCCCTATAGACTAGGGTTTTACTTTTCCATCTTGGCCGTCGAGGTATCCCTTCTTGGGATAAGATAAAGTAGATCTGCGAAGGTATCTTCTGCTACTCATGTTCCACTGTATAGCGAGGGCTACACAATTATCTTGCATACGACCACTGAGACCGCGACACGTGCTCCGCAAAATATTGATATTCACAACAATACAACTAATCGGTTCACACTTCGTGTGATCGTCTATGGATACGAGATCGAGACAATACGACAACAACATAACTTGTGTGATTGAATATGGATACAACATCGAGACAATACAACAACGAATTATGTTTACTTGATAAAAGGTTCGGACTTAACCAAACACAATAGGATTGCTATCAAGTAAATAGGAATTAACGTTTGTGTAATTTACTTTAAATTATAATAACAACAATTATAATTGCGGAAAACAAAAGTAAATGACACAACAAGATTTTGTTAACGAGGAAACCACAAATGCAGAAAAACCCCGGGACCTTGTCCAGAATTGAATACTCTCAGGATTAAGCCGCTATACAAAATCAAGACCAACTTCGTATAGTTGAGACCAAGCAACTAAACCTATAGTTCACCTAGTTCCGTATGTATCCCTGCGCCTCTAACTTGCAGTAAGTCACGCACTTGGAACAATTCCTTTGGTTCGTATTCCAAACAGTAAAGGAACAACAAATCTATTCAGTAACAACTCTTTTCAAACAAGTGATATGAGTTCGACAAAAGACTCTTCTGTTTATCCCAATAAACTCCTTTGTCAGGTCCTTAGATCTATCCAATAACAACTACCAAAGTAATTGTCTAGATTTTGCAATCAATACTTTGAATCACAAAGAATTGTATTGATGTCGATATACTCAACTAATCAATCCAATCTATCACAAAGATAAACCGATTATAGTTGGATCCTTTTTCAACCGAAACAAGTATTGTGCACACCAAAGATTATGAACCCAAATCAGAAATCTTCTTCATCTTCAAATCTTCTTAGATCTTTAATAAACACATGCACACAATCAACTTGAATCTCTTGTGATCAATCACGCACAGAACAGAGTCTGTTAACAATGGATTATCACAAGACGTCTTTAGATCTACAAAAAGTCTAAAGATCCCCGTCGAAACTTCAATCTAGTTTGAGTGGATCTTATATCAGAAGAGAAGATTATCAAGCATAAATAAA
Source organism: Papaver armeniacum (assembly GCA_023531295.1). Classification (NCBI taxonomy): domain Eukaryota; kingdom Viridiplantae; phylum Streptophyta; class Magnoliopsida; order Ranunculales; family Papaveraceae; genus Papaver; species Papaver armeniacum. Next base: position 271,523 of record JAJJWW010013484.1, read on the forward strand.
CTAGGTGCAATCAAAGTTCAACAACCGTTAGTCAATCAAATCAATCGAAAACAAAAGATAAATTGCAATTATCTAGTTTCCCACCAACGGTACTAATAGATATTCTCAATCCCAAAGAAGTCTTTAAACTGAGCGGCCGTAAGAGATCTCGCCTAATTAGGTTACTTTCCTCTCCGAATAGGCGGCTCCACCAGTAACAACACAACTAGGTAGTTTTGCTGGCTCCGAGGATTAGTTTGCTCGAAATGCAAACTTCAATATTTATAGACCAAGGAATTTCCAAAACCGAAAATATTCTCAAGATATGCAATATATTTCCAAATTCGGTTTCCATAATTCCTGGAAATGCTTTGTCCAAATATTGACCGAAAATCTCTTAGAAAATCTGCAACTAGTAAATGCACATTACTAATCTTTATTTTCTAAAGATATGCATAAACCAAAAACCTTAAATAAAAGATTCTCAATATATTTCGATCCGGGATTTTCCTTTAGCTATTAAGGAATATCTTTGAACAATAAAAGGTAAGAATTACTACACGTGTTCAAAGTATGTCGACATCTTTAATTTTTAAATCCTTTTTCATATTTACAATCTTGGAACCGATTTGTGATGCGTGTCGTAACCACAATAAATTAGTGAATATTTTTCCACCTAATTAACAAGTAATATAGTGTAGTCAAGTTCGTTCCCACGAGGAGCAAGAGTTTTTAGTTGTTTAATTATCACAAAAAGGGGGTTTTGGTTTTAGATTTTATAAAACAAGATAAATAAACAAAGCAATTAAAAGATAAAGGAAAATCAATAAGAGAGACAAGATCAAGGAATCGTTCTTCGTTGCAAGACAATGATTCAAGTTATGTTCTTTTCCACTTGTTATTAGTCACAGATTATCACCAACCGTAGGATAGCAGGTTCGCTTAGCTAGCCCCAAAATTCCTCGTTTCACTGAGTAACAGGTCCGCTTAGTTATCATATTCTATTCAAAAGAACCACCTTGAGGTTCGCTTACAAGATGGAATTCCCCGAACGCATTAATATTTATGAATTTATTTAGGTTTAGTACTAGTAGTTAAACTCGGTTTGCTTGGTTCACTTTCTAGCGTTGTTTTCACACACAATTGCTCCACAGAATCCCTCTGCAAGGTCTCGTGTTTTCTACTTGTGTAAAGTGTCGAGAACGATTACGTATTCCCTAACTTCTACTAGCTTTAGGTTGAGTTAACAAATCAATTCAGCGTGCACTCTAAATTATCTATCAAACAACCATGAATGTATAAACATTCCTATTAGTAAAAACAAACGATAATCATGTGAAAAACTTCAAGGTAGATTTAAAAAAAAAACTCAAAACATGTTAAGAACTAGGAATCCATCCTCAATCAATAATAAAATTAGCTATTCATGCTAATGAGTTCACACAAAGAATAAAGAAAAGAGAAGTGTTGTGTGTGTAAAAGTGTAGAAGTGTAGAAAAGTGTAGAGAGAAAAGTAGAGAACTTCTCTATTTAAAGGCTTCAACTTGTTAGCAATCTTCTTAGGATTAGGATCTTTTTCCCATTCAATCTCCAAGTCCTTGCCTTGATAAAATTCTTCCTCTTCTCTTCCAAATTTAAGTTTAAGTTAAATTCCACATCCAATTCCAAATCCAAGTCTTCACACTCATGAGTCTAGAATACTCTTCACAAAATTATGCACATATTGGGTCGCCGAAGAAATCCTGGTACCACCGGAATCCGACCCAAAAGTCACCGGAATCGTGCTGCCGGTAATCAGAATCTTCTCCTCCGTCAACAGAATATTTTGTCACGGTGCCATTATAAATAACGGTCAATATGGTCAACCGTTAGTCAAAGAGGTCAAAGAAAGGGGAAGTCAGACACCGAGTCAGCATCTTACTCGGCTAACTGGTCTTACTCAGCTGAGTTGGATCGGTCATCTGAGTTGACTCGCCAGAGTAGAAAATCCGGCAGAGTCTCCTCTGTTTTCAGGGCATTTCCGGCCAATTTCAGGCCTTTCTTTCTTCACCTGTTAAGATCCTAACATACATCTAATTAGCTCAATCATTCTGCTACTGCAATAGCCGCTTTAACTTCAATCTTCAACTTAAATCTCTTCCAACTCAAACCCATCTTCTATTCATCCATACAATCCATCACAGCAGCATCGGATTCTCGGCCAGAACCATCTCTTCTTTCATCTCAGATTCAAAATCAAACCCATCTTCTATTCGTTCTCAATTCAACACAGATCCCCTTTGCTCATCTCCGTGACATGAAAACATTTCCAATTTCTTCACTGCTTCACTCAACGACCACCATGTTAATTCCAGCTGCAGTTTCAACATCATTTGGTATTTCTTCTACTTCTTTGTAGCTCCATTTCAGTTTATATCACACTGCAACCATCCCTGGCTGAATCCAGTACATTCACAGAAAACCCCCAATTCTTCGATTTCAATTCAGCATCAAGCCCTAATTTCTTCGAACTTCATCACCATCTTTGCTTCTATAGCAGCAACTACCACCAACAGAGAATTCAATAAAAACCCATTACTTTAAATCATCACAGACTCGAGATTCAACCACAGAGACGATCCCCAGATCCATTTCTTCTTCTGGATTCAACATCAGCACCAAATCGCCTTCTTTCATTTCATTCTCGATCTGATTCATCCACAGAACCCTCAATTTCATCCTCTCTGTGTTGAACAACAACAATATTTTCCATTTCGATCTTCTCTGAATCTCAATCTCCTCTCTTGGTTTTGCTGTTTCAGGTGTTATAGAAGCAGCTCCGTTGCTCGTTCTTGTTTTCAGCTCTGCTCTGCTGCTCCCTCCCACTGCGGAGGTAGGGGTTCGAACCTTGTAATTGCCAAAATCCACTCCAATTTAAGGAGTTTGGATGTAGTCTAGGGACCACTAGTCTAGGTATAAAAAAAAAAGGGTTGGGTTTTAAAACTGTGACAGCTATTTGCACCCCAGATAAGAACAATCCCCAGATGGATGCCCTGAGTAACTTCTTGGGTGCTTTTAACAATTCTTTATAAACACAAAAGGGTTATCCCTTAACCTTGGCCAGGCTCCCAATATCACTCGCCTGTGAAATAACCTTTTCTCCCTTTTTAACTCGATTTGGATAGTTTCTTCTTTTCTTCCGCATGACTCCAAAGTAGCTATAAAACTCAAAACAAACGTAAATACATAATTTACAAGAAAACATAGCAAAGGAAGCATAAACAATAGATAATAAATATGGTGTATTCTACACCTATCAAATTCCCCCACACTTAGACTTTGCTAGTCCTCGAGCAAATCAAACTAAAACTTACAACTTCAAAGCGTTCCAGCGTCCCAAGCATCCAAAGAGCTATGAGGACATAGAGTTTCTGCATGCTAGTAATAAGAAGTTAGAAATACTAAAGAACATATTCTCATTCTTAAATGTTGAGTGAGAAATAACTACACCATAATGAGAGAACGCATGTTTGAGAGCGATCAATAAGCATTTCGCCTCGACTACTGCCAAAAAGGGTTTTATGAAATTGCACTCAAAAGACGTACTTTTATGGTTCTCACATGTGTGCAGGTAGGAATGAAGGGAGAAATCATGCAACACGTTGAATAGTGGGAAGGACAACTTCCGAAATATTTTAAAAACCCACATCTTTTAACATTTTGAAAAACAATTTTTCTGACGATCTCTAAGAAAGGAAATCAACCACTATTATCGAGGATGAGATTACTTACTCACCTTCACATACGATTGCAATGATGATAACAACACTCTCATAGCATCCAATAGAAACGTCTTCCGCTCCTCGTCTTTATCTTCTTCGTCTTCGTCTTCGGCTTCGGCTTCAACTATTGATGAAAAACTCTCGAACTTCGTAGATCCTTGACAATTTGTAACTCTTTACCTTAAATCCTTGTCGCTTGAAACTTCCTTATATATTTTCCTTCCCCACGGCTTATTAAATAAATAAAAACCAAAAACTTTCTCTTATCATCATTTTTTTTTTACTTCTTTTTTTTTTTTTTTAATGATAAGAGAAATAAAATACAAAACAAAATGAAAATAAAACAAACCGTGGCCGTGGGAAAAGTACTTTACGGCTTGACTCTTCACAACTTGTATTGTCTCGATATCATAAATTTCAATAACTCTCACCTTTTGATTTTCATTGCTCTTGTAATTAAGTCTTCATACTTGGATATAGAATTATGCTCATTGTATTGTAAGTCTTCAACATGTATGTAAAAATCTGCTCATTGTATGTTGCTTTACATGAATTTGAAATTTGCTCTTTTTCTCGTTCTGTTGCTTGTAAACCTTGAACGTCTTCAACTTCCCTTGTAGATTTTGATGTCGCTCCTTGTTGATGATGATGGTGTTTCTATGGACCCGTTGTTGTCGAGAGAATGGTGCTAACTGCAAATTGAACTACAAGAAGGAGGCTTTCATTTATAGACGTCACCCTCATGATTGACAAAATTATCACTCAAGAGATCAAAGAGTAGTGCTTCTATTGGTGGGAGGTTGGGTAGTTCACCATTCTACCCGGAATTAACGTACGGTGACACTCTAAAAAAAAACTTTTTTAGTCAGCTACAAAGAAAATTTGGTCGGTGCCTCACATGATATAATACGGGTAGTCTCCACTAATGATTGATCAGCAACTCTAATAATGCATTTCTTGCTGCTCCTCATTTGCCACCGGCATGATTAAATCCATTATTTAACACTCTAACAAGTAAGAAATCCGAACGTAGTTCCCTAACACTTCCAAGTTCAGTTATGTCGGTCAGAATTCTCTATGTAAACATACCTAGAAGTCTGCTAGTGACTCCAAAATCTCTACAAGTTGGAGGTTGTATGCAATTTTTTTTTTTAATATGCTTAACCACTCCCCCATATACTAACAATCGGAAAATTTGGGGATCCACCCATAGTACCTGTTTTACAAACACTAGCTTCATAGCACAAGAAAACAATAGTGAAATTATCGCCCGATAGAAATTTCCCCCACACTTACTCTTGTACACACTCGGAAGTGTATAAAGAACATAGAATTTTGGAACTTCCTTGTATTCCTCTTGGCAAACCTGCATAGTGTTAGCATCAAATGTTTCCAATGGTGGATATCTAGAAACAAAATCATCCAAAAATACTTTCGAAGCACATACATTCAAACCAATAAGAAGTAAAGGAGAAGAATCAATATGCAAAGGTTTTAGAGCATG